>JAMWET010002313.1:0-40000 GCA_024036415.1 Prochilodus magdalenae | reverse complement strand
AACAAACATCAACACATTCCACAAAAAACAGTGCCATATTGGAGATAATGTAAAAGTTCTCTAAAATAAAGTAACAAAGTAAAGGACAGATACTTGAATAACATGCACTCTGTTACTGTCCACTAGTAATTACCTGGTCCAACAGTGGATTTGTATGCAAAGTGTAGATTGGAATACCTTCGTCCTAACATAGATGCAGTATATGCTTCTCTACATCCAGGAAGGGGCAACTGTTTGTCCAGCAGCTGTTATGCTCAAATGCTTTTTGGAAAAAAATAGAGAAAAACAAAAAACAATATGATTGGGCCTTATTCACCAATAATGTCCTAAATTATTCTTAAGAAAGATCTTTAAAAGACTTCATGTAAAACATCTACATAAGATTCTTGATGTGTTCCTAAACTGCAAAACCACTTGCACCCATGTGCTTGAGTGTTTGTAGATTCTGTTCTTGCCTAGGAGCAAATCACAAAATATCTTGGTATGTGTTACAATCTCCTTAAAAAGTACATAATTTTTAAAAAGTATTCCTTAGAACGGTTAGTAATGATAGGCTAATGTTAGCCAATATGTAGGTTGCAACAACAGATATCTTTCCATACTATATCCCTTATTACCAATAACCACGGTCACTGTTTTTGGAGATTCTGGGCCTTGAGAGCGAATGCATACTAAAAGCATATTACAGTCAGAAAGTGGGTTAAGTTAGAATTTTCTAAAAACACCTCGGCCTTTTTCTTGCTTATTTGTCTTTGCACTGTACTAATATTTATATATTTCTTGATTACTGCCCCTGGAGAAGTATCCTGACTGTGTTCTGATATACTGTACAACCCTGTATTGGTATAATGACAAAGTTGAATTGAACGGAATAGAGAGACTGTAGTCTAGAAGTGTGTACATAAGAAACTGGGCTGACAAGTTTTAAGTTAATTAGACATTATATCATAAATGACCAGAACATAAGGTGCAGATAACTGTTTAGCTTACTATTAGAAGTTCAACTTTTTAATTTATTTTTTTAATATTCATTCAACAAATGTTTAGTAGGTATCACAACTGACAGTGGTGCAAGGTTAAACGAAGAAAACGCATATTGCTGTAGAGGACGACACCAAAAGCAGCATCTGGAGAGGGAGGAGGAGAACGAATATGAAGGAGAAGGGAGTTACATAGGGGAGCCACTGTGTGTAGGTGGAAAGATGGGTTGAGTGCAAAAGGTGTGAAGTGCTAAGCGGTGTATGGAAACTATACTTATGTTGTGGATTTGCGGGTATGAGAGAGGTGCATGTATATAAAGAGAGAGCAAACGAGCGGAGGCGGGATGTACGGAGGTTTCCCTTGTCCACTTCCTGCGCTGCTGTTGTTGTTTCATGGTCAACTTCCTGTCACGTGACTTCAAAACACCACAGATCCTCTCTGGCTTTAACACAACTCTTCTTTCACCCACACGCACAAATACACACAACCTCAAGCAGACACTCAAACGCACTAAAAAGCGAACACTCTGTCCGACACACACGCAGAAAGTGTTGACAGGAAGCTTTGCCACTCGCATATCGTATACACACTCACACACACACCCACGCTCTACCTGATGAGGCCTACATGTCGACTCATACGCTTCTCAAACCTAAGACGCAGTGAGTCACTCACCACACGAGATGCTCAAGATAACACTCTCAACCATGTGAACAATGGTTTGGGCAGAGGCTGCGCTGTTACTCTGATCTGAGATCAGTTTTGCGGTTACTTGTAGATAAAACGCAGATGGCGAGCGATTCGACAGCAACTTAAAAGGATTTTGAATCCTCAGTAGGCCGCACTGCCAACGGAAAGTCATTTTGGTCGTCGTCCAAGACCTCACGAAAAAAAAGGCTATCTGGATGTAGTACGCTGTCTGTTCACTCAGGCCCTTGTCAACCACCAAGACATGATGGGATTGCTTTACATGATACTGAACGTTCGACGTTGCCGTAAGTATTGCCAGTATTTACTGCGTTACTAGCAACGCTGGGAGACGGCTATAAATAGATTGAGCGGGAGAGAAAGAATGAGGGATGGGACGAGAAACAGAGACAGAGGGAGATCCGTGACTCTTTCCCCAGGATGTGGGTTTCTTATTGGGGTTTTAGGGGTGGGGTTGTCTCTGTGAGTTACCTTTTGATCGGCGGCACCTGCTTACGAGTTCACATGTGTGTTCCTGTCTGTTTGAGTGTGGGTGTGCTTTAACATGTTTATTTGAAATGTTTGGGTCTATGTAACACACATGGGGGGGCAGGGTACAGAAAGAAAGAGAATGCACGTGTTAAGGTCTCTCACTTTCAGTAGAAGAGATTACACGAACACAACACCTAAGCAGGTTACCTAATGTAGCTAGCAGGAAAAAAAAAAATGATGCGACACTGAAGAAAAAGAAAGAAGCATGAGAGAAAACCAGGTAAGTTAAGCAACAGCCAAAACCTAAGCTAAACAACAGGCTATATTTGACAACTCTGCCGAAGTGCTACACAGGGAACTGTGAAGATGAACTGCCACTCGAACAAATCGAAAGTACCTACTGATGTCAAAGTGACTGGAGCGATCTAACTACGGCAGCACTCCAGCACCATATTTCTCTTCCTTTTTGTCACGTTCTCAGTTTTATCTTCTTTTCTGTTTGACTTTAGGGCCTGATTGTACTGATTCGATAGCTGAGGAGGCGGCAAAGGCATTGGAGCAACAGAGAACTGAAATAATTAAGGTAAAAGGTTTGAGTCCTGAAACTCTCTCTATGGTTGAAGCATTTATCTTCTGATGTAGAATTGAACAACTCTGTGTGTCTCTACATTCTTCTCAGCTTCTAAGATGACTTTCCTGTGAATACTCCAGCTTGCCAGGAACACGGCTTTTAAGCTGCCTCTGACGCTCTCTCCACTCCACAAACTTGTCCACAGATCATGGCTGAACATACTTCCATCCATCCTTCTGAGTCTTTAGCCTTCCCTGCCACGTACCGCTTTCAGAGTCAAGGTCACAGGTCAAGCCACAGCCTTTTTCAGAACTCTTCTATAGGCAGACTAAGCCAGTATGGGGACAGCAGTAACCTCTTGTGTGAGCCCATCAACAACTGTGCAGCTGCCGGAACCAGCATGAACAGAGTCGACGAGCAGATCAACTCGGCGTACTGGGATATGGAGTCTTCAGTGTCATCTCAGCCACTTGCACTGAACAGAACCAAAGCCCACATTGGAGCATACGAAGAGGAATGGAATTCTAATTCCCAGCAACAGGATGCAATGGAGGATTATGGTGCCACAGGAGGCAGCCTTCAGAAACTTGACTCCTTTTCCGAGGCATTTTATAGCCGAAGCGTTTGTAGGATTACTAGCAGCAATGGTGAACAGGGAGGATACAACGTTGCTCCCAACAACTCTCCCCCTCTCCCCTCTCTTTCCTTTCCTCTGGTTCTCAGTCCTCCTCCTACACCTCTACCTCCCCCATCTCTCTCACCTCCCAAACGGGTCCCTCATCCCATTATGGCACAAACGCTGAACCAGACACAGTTGCAGTCACCTTCCGAAGGGTCTTCACGGTTCTTTCCACCTCTTCCCTGTACCAGTTCCACTCTGCCAGGGACTTTCTCTCCTGCTCACTGGCTCTCACTGTCCACTGATGCCGGTGCAAGTGGAGATATAGCCCAGCACCTTGCTTCGGATTCAAGCCCATCCTCAATCTATCCCGAAGGGGTGGGCCTTCATCTAAGACAGCTGGGTACCACGCACAGAGACACAGGTAACTAAATTACTTGTCAAGCCAATTAAGGCTTCTCCATTGCTGTTTGTCCTAACTGTTTTGAAAGTTGTTGATACAATTGCATTCTTTTGAAACCCAGCTGCTGTTGAAATCTCAATGAAAAACGTTTTCTCCTATCAGACTGTTCTCTCGAGACATCTCCATGTTCACCCCTGGGACAGCATCCACAACCACAGTCTATTGCAAAGCTTGTGGAGCATGACCCCATAACCTCTGAAGATCACATGACATGGTCTCAGGTGAGTACTCTCCATCACCCTATAGATACATATATCCTACATATTTTTATTAACCTAATTTTTTGGAACCAGATCATATTAAGCTTATTTGCTGTGCCTTCAGTGGTGCTGGCATGAGGAAAGATTGGTTTAGTGGGGCGTGGGCTAGAGTTCTGGGCTGCCTGTAGCTAGAGGACTGGATCCTCCTTATAACGATGGTAGGATTGTCATAGGACAGAGGAACATGAAGGAGCTGGGGGGGTGGTGGTGGGACTTGTGAGAAGTTTGTCAGTGGAAACGAACAACAAGGATATGTATACATTGGGTGCTAGATCGGAAAGAGCAGGGGTTTCAGGCATGTACTTCTCCCAAAACGTCAGTTATTCCATAACTCTGTGTCATGCTAGAACATGATGCTATTTAGAAGACAAAATATTTCCCCATTATATTATCTTTTACATTGTGGTGCCTTTTCTTCACTCTAAAATGTCTTGTGATTGCTGTGACATCATGCAAAAATAATAATCTCACTGCGTTGTCAGACAAAAATATGCCACAAGTCCTTGTGCATGTATGAGCTGGTACAAACAAGGATTGCCAACGGAGCTTACAGAAAAACAACTGCTGTTATTACTGGCATGTTCAATAGTCTTTTGTTATTGTACTTTGGATGTTTTAGCTGCAAATGTTATGTATCTATGTACATCTTGACCACCTTTAAGAAGAGTTTGAGTGACCAGATCAGAATGTGTCGAAGACACCTAGACCTTTAATGTCCTTATATGACCCAAATGTCTCTGTGTACATGTATGCAAATGTTACTTTAAACAATTCTAATAAAATAAGGTTATAAGTACTAGGACTGAATAAATTGTGCGCAGCTTTTTTTTTATTCCAAAATTCATAACCCGTGTTTGATTATTGTAACTGAAGCATCCAAGGGTTCCTCCTGTTGTCAGAAGGTTCAAATCCCAACAATGCCACATCCAAAAACGTCTGGGAGTCCAATATAGTATAACTGATCCTGCTGCCCTTGCCGCCCTCTGTATCATTCTGTATGCTGCTATAGGTGGGAAAATGGGCTTGTGTCTTCTCAACCTTTAATGACAATGCTAGTCAATCATGCGTATTCAATAGCTCACATTAAGAAATCATAAAGGTGCAAATGTTTTTTAAAAAAAAAAACTTCTTTCTTTGTTTACAGACGGTTCAGTCGTCTCAAGCTTTTTGTCCCCAACTCCATCAGCCACAGACCCAGGTAGAAGGCCTGAGGTTGGACGAGGATACAAAGCCCAGTTCTGTACTCCAGCGAAAGCATTTTTTGTGTTTGTCCAGCTCACAGGTATAAGGGCACAAGCTATTAGGGCAGATTATTTCAGTAAGATGATTTAAACCTGTCCCTAACTTTGAGTGTCTATAGAAGAATGTAAAGAGTCAGTGAATGATGTTGGACTTTGTCTTTACATTACCAGAACACTTCCTCTGCTATCTACACTGGAGTTCCTTTCCACAGTGTCCTCCAGTCAGGAGCACTGGGGGACGATTACTGGCATGCAACTGTCCATTATACTCCACCTCCAATGCTTAACCCCACCCGGAGTGGAACAGGCCTCTTCTGCAACCTTTTGCCTCCACTAGACAATAGAGGACTGTGGTCTGAGGAAACAGCACACAGCAATCGACAAAGGTAAGAAAGTGTGTATTATTTTAGAAAAAGTGTGTATTATTTTAGACATTTAAAGCAATAGTCTGCTTGGAAGGAAGGTATATATATATATATATATTGTATATAAATAATATTTTATATATATATATATATATATATATATAGCTTTCTACAGCGAGGCGCAACACTAATATATATATTAGGGTTGTGCCTCACTGTAGAAAAGACTGGCCAAATTAAAGAGATTAAACAAAATTGCAAGATAAAATATACCGCGGTTACTAAAGCTCTCACTTTCCCTTAAACACAAAACAAGGTGTGTGAACATAGGCTTAGAGTTTCAAGCTGACTTGCCAGATCTGATGGAGAGGGAGGAGCTTGAGCATTGGCCAGAGGAACCACTGCAGGAGGAGTTACTTTGGAAACCATGGGCGGAGTTAGAAGAGAGTGATGTTCTACAAGAGCGAGGTAAGAAAACCAAAAAAGTAATCTGATTGACTGATTCAACATGCTCTCCAAATATAAGGGGATAGTGAAATATTTCGATATTGCTCAAGAAGAGAATGTCTGAGGTGTTTGTAGGCATGTGTTTTTTAGTTTAAGAATGATGACCTTCGGTCTAGTCCTCCCATACAGGCTGAATGTTAATATGTCTTATTTTATAATAAAATAATTAATTATAATAACATATAGAAATAAGAAATTTGGTCCTACATGATTTACTTTTTTAAAGGCCTACAGGCCAGTTACATCACTATCTGGCCTACAGATGTACACAGACAATCTGATATTTGGTGCATACTAAACTGGCTGCAATGTTGAGATTGTGTCATACGTTCTGGATGGCTAACTGTATGTACTTGTGTACACACTTCTGTGCAATGTTTTTTTTTTCTGTGCAATGTTTTTTTTATTTGCTGGACCTTGTTAGAATTTGGATGCATTATAGATTTTTTTTATTTTGAAGAAGAAGAAACTATTTTTGAAAGCTGATTATAGTTTTCTGGTGTGCCGCTATGCTTTGTAGTCATTACCAGGTGGGCCTTGGGGTGGAAGATACAGTACTTCTTAAGTGAAACATCCTGCCATTGCTGTTCAGTGTGTATACAAGCTAGGTTTTTCCTGTGTCTACGTCTGCTGTAGCCCCAATCTATAGTTGGCCAGAGCATGTGGCATACAATGGTTCTACGCACCTGAGTTAAGTATCTTTTAGAGGTTTAACATAGGTCGACATTATTTCATCAAGTTGTTACAGTGCTACCAAGCTAGTTTAAGTGAACGTAGCTCAGTGGCAAATTGCATGGTAACTTGCACTTGCAGCTGTGGCTTTGCAGGTAAACCTAGTACAGGTAATTTTGTAGGAAACAGAAAGTGCAAGCTACTTTTTGGATTTTTTTTTAAGGAGCACAGAGCAACAGCTTTGTAAAGCCTTGTAAAAGCCTCGTAGTAGAACCTTTTTGATAACCAACAAACACAAATAGGCTAAATAGCTAGCAAAACCTTGTGTAAAATGTCCTGTTCAAAGCCACATAGACAAACAAGACAAATACCATGAAACCATACTAGCTCAAAACTACAGCACAGACACTGTCAAACACACAAAAACCCACCCACAGATTACACACAAGATAAGCCTGGCTAGACAGTTAACACCTGCAGGTAGTTAACCTTAGGGCGTATGGGTTAAACAATGCTTACGAAACTCCAAACAATATTACTGCCTAATAAAATAAAGGGGAAAAGGGTCTCACATTCATACGGGCCCCCTGGTGACTGGAGGCACAAAAAGGATGCTTATAATGCTTTTGACTAGAAACGGCACTGGTTGTGAGGCTGACAAGCAGGTAGGCCATCCAATATTAGAGAGGGTTTTGACAGTTTTTGTTGTCAGAGCATTTGATTTACTGATTGCTAGAGGGATGTAAAGAGTATTTTAAGAAGTAAAACGAATGTTTCTAAAATAATTCACCTCCTCCACATTTTTGTGTGGAGTAAAATTGACAAAAATATATTTTACTAAAATATATACATACACTCTGAAAGACAGCATACAGAATAAAACATATACATTTATATATATTATTAAAAGAACACACCTGACTCACGGCCGCTGACCTTTGTAAACATTAAGTAACATCAGAAAGAGAAAACTGTTTTTGAGTGTAATTCCCATTTTCCTGTCAAATTAAGTGGTTCTTGGCCACGTTAAACATCAGACATGCCAGCATCTTTATTTACTCCTGTATTTTTATACAAATACATGTGTGAGTTTGAGAGGTTACTTATGTACTGTCAAACTATGACAGTACTTCCTCCATATTTCACACATGAAGCAAATATACTTCCTGTTTCCACAATATAAACTTTTTTTATACGTTTGGTAGACGACAAACATATCTGCGTGAAGCTTGTGAATCCTGTATTAACTGATCTGTATACTTTTAAAAGCGCATGCAGTCAACTGGGCTTTCATGGGTTCGTCAAGTTCATGTGCAAAGTTTCATTTGGACAGCAGTTATTAGATCTGACCTGATTATTAGGTCCACATTAAATCTGATTGTCCCAATACTTTGAGAACCCTACAACCCCTGCATGACATTAATGAATTTGCACTTTACCTACTTTTTTTTTTCCTTAGTGGAAAATCTACTAGATCTCAGCACATCTACTGCTTTGCCTGGAGGCGGTGCTAATCTAGAGCTTGCCCTTCACAGTCTCTCCTTGTGCCAAGGCAACATAATGGTGAGGACAGAGCTATTCTTATATTTATATATTTAAGTCTGTTTAGTTATTGAGGTCTCTTAATGACATCAAATGTCCCCATCAAACACATTTTCTCTATAACATCTTTTGTTACAGGGTGCTTTGGAGATGATGCTTTTCTCCAACTCTACACCTTCTAGAGACTACCATTATGCTGGTATCTAATGACAGTCTTTTCTCCAACTCACTACTCTTATCCATTACTCAGCAACACAGATAAATCATAACTAGTATTTCCAACTTAAGACTTTAATCACTCCTGTCCTGCCAACACTACTCTTTGCCCTTACTGTTCAGATTCCTTAGAGGGAGACCCATGCTTGTCTTTTAGCAAGTGAAAGATTGTTCTTTCATTTTAAATCAGATCACATACACATTAAAACCTTCTCACTCCACATCCTGCAGTTCAATTGGCTGCCTGGCATCAGTTTTTATATAGACCAATAAAACAGAACAATTTAGGTCACCTGCAGTTTTTCTGATTGTAAGCTATCATTAAATTACCATCCTCCCCCTCTTTCAGGCAGTGACGTCTGGTGCTTGAGTGAACAAAAGCTGTTCCATAAGGCATTTGCCATGTATGGGAAAGATTTTTCCTTCATTCACAAAATGGTAATTTTCTTAAGTAGTGAAACCTCTGAAAGCAGAACTTTTAAAATTTTTCAAAATGGGACGAAACCATTTACAGCATGTATATACACATGTTTTAAAGGTGAAGACAAAGCAGATATCACAGTGTGTGGAATTCTACTATCATTCCAAACGTCTACAAGAGAAACAGAGGAAGCAGAAGGAGAGAGAGAAAGAACAGCAGATGGATGCTGAACATTTATCCTCCACTAACCAAGTAAACTTCCATTGTACACAAAACAAGAGTATACTAAAAGATGCACAATAGTAACCAGTTTAGTGTTTCACTTTTTTTTATTCAATTAACAATTAGATTTTTCCTTTTTAATAAAAAAAATAAAATAGTTTGAGTAATTTAAGGGACATGATCAAAATAGATTGCCAATTATAATGCTACTTTCTTATTTTTATTCACAGGTTGTGATGCCGACCAAGATAATGATGAACCCTATAAATATGGAAAGGCTAATTCATACACCTTCACTGGCTACAAGCTTCCCATGTAAACAATGTGGAAAGTAAGTATATTCCTGATCTGATACTTGCTTACAATTTCAGCAAAAAACTTAATGTTTGATTGATACTTCCAACATGAGTAAACAAAACTGGGTAATTAGGCACTGTTTAAACACTGTAACTCCAGCTATATTCACTGACCAGGATCAGACTCATATAATAAATTATTGCACAAGTTGGATAGACATATTTTGGTTCACTTGGGCTTTAATAGACATTGCAGTGCATGGAATAATAGCATGGCAAGTTAGATGGAAAAAATTAACAGACATCAAATCAGACAAACAGACCGATTTGTTTTGTAGCTCAGTTATCTAAGTTAGCGTTTACTCGCCAAACTCTTCAGAGGCTGAGACTTGGGGAACTCCCAGTTTTGTAAAAGATGTGTGGGCTAGCCAGATCAGTTTTTGACTGTGGAGTGCAACGTTTACAAAATTGATAATCATGATTAGGACTGCATATTCCGCACAAAAACAGTGAAATTCAAATGAAGCCCGTATATTGTATTATATACAGATCATTTATTGGACACTGTGGCTACTCAGGAATACTTTATTTATGTTGTAATTATAATGGCTAATGAACTTAAAGAAATGGCACAAAATTAAACAAACAACAACACTAGACTGGTTACGCTGACTTGATTTCTAGCAATATGTAATATAATCTCCTGTAAAAGTGATCATTTTGGAGATAAGATTTAGTTCTGAGAGCAACCCATGAATAAAAAGAACTTCAGTGGTAGCATTTAATAACATTACACAATTTAGTAAAATCCTAAATCTGATCCATCCAGAAAAACTCTGTATAGACTAGAAAAACTGATCTCTCCCCCTGCACTCCTCATTTATTAGAATGTTCTACAAGATCAAAAGCAGAAATGCCCACATGAAGATCCATCGGCAGCAGCAGGAGGACTGGAGGGAAAGAATCCACACCAACAACCATCACAACTTGAGCCAGGTCCTGCAGAACCAGAGCCGAAACCTGGGTCATCCCAACCAACTTGTTACACAGAACCATCAAACCCAGCTCCTAACGCAGAGTTTGATTCAGAACCTGGTGCAGTCTCAGGCGCAGCTAGCATTCCTCCAGAACTCCAAGACACAGGGTTCATGTTTTACCACTGCTGTGACTAGTATGGGCCCCACACAAAGTGTGCAGACAGCACCCAAAGTCCCAACACTGCCACTTTATACTGGGCACCAGCAGGCTTGGGGTGCCTTGCATGGTAATTTAGAGCCCAATCTCTATTATAACTGACAAGAGGCTGGTGGGGGGTTTACCCATCTTTTACAGCCATTACTGGATTACTGACAGACTAAACTGAGAAAGAAACCTTTTTTCAAGTATATCAAGAACAGAGTGAGACAGACCTGTACAGCATAGTTTTGTAAATAATGTGAACATTGTTAGGATGTCCATTAAAGTAGTTTCCTTCATTTTTATTCAAGTCTAAGAATGTTAGTTGTTCCATTTCTGTTACTGCACATCTCATTAAAATGAGCAATTTGTAATATGATTCAACCTGTTGAATTTATACTCCTAACATCTCACCAAAATGCACAGCATCTTCCACACTCCTTTGCTTTTAATCCTTACCAGTCTAGAAAACATTGCAGTTTCAGCATCAAACTTCATCCCGCTACTTTTTCACTAGCAGCAGGAAGCAATACCCATGTTAATGCTTGTTTTGCTTCTGTTTATCTCACTTCTTTTGTTTGCTGTCTAAAGTGGATTTTTGATACAAGCTTTAGCTGTGTTTACCCTTTTATGGGCCATCTGTCTTTAAATGGTCCAATGAGTTGAAAAAAAGTGGTACACTTGCAGTAGATGTGGTCCTACCCATTTGACGACTCAGTGTGTAAAAGGGCAGTAAAAGGTTAAAAACAGGAACGTTAGCAACAATACATTTATTATATTCAAACAAAGTGCAACAATCAAGACCCAGGTCTTCTTGGAAGAATGAAGAGACCCAAATTAGTTCAACTGTACAAAGCACTTCTACAGAAAACTTAATCAATGACTAAATTTACCGTGTGCAGTCTAGAACAAACCTCTCACAGTTTAAGCCTTAAAAGGACACAAGCATTGCTGAAGCATCAAGGGTTTTGTAGTGTTACAGTCTCCTGCTGGGTTCAGGCTTCCCCATATGTACTACAGACAAAAGGGAATTATTCAGTACTGGCATACCTGTGCTTTCTAAAAAGCAATAGATACAAAAAAATCCAATTCTCAAATCCTACTTTAAAAGCCAATATACATCAGTGTTCAAGCTTAAAAGGAGACAAGTCACATCAAAGTGATCAGCTTTCGAGTCATCTAAGTAAATGCTCAGGGCACCGTATTATTCTAAAGATGCAGAATAGACATCTCCCAGAGTGCTGTTGCACCGTTTCAGTTGAAGGGGACATGGCTATATTGGTCCCATACAGGCAGGCTATAAATAACCTAAACTACTTCTGAGAAACATTTGCATATGTTGCAAATGTCAAGTCAGAAGACTTAAAGATGAATTTAAAAACAAAGTTCACTCAGACTAGCATCAATTGCAGATTGTATGCAGGTAGTATTTCTATGGACACTTAACATAAAAGCTTAGGGAGGCTGTAGGTAATAACTGTTCCAACCCTGATTTAGCTGGTACAAGAATGCTTGCTTGAAAATGCCAGATGTAATACAGAAGAACAATTAGCCAGTTACTTACAGTCAAGACCAAAATCAATCAATCAATCAATCAATCAATCAGTCAATCAATCAATGACCAGAACTACTCAACCTGTTACTGGGGCTTTTGCTTTATGATCAACCGGAGCGGTCACTGCAGGAGTCTCAGCTTTGAAATTCCTCTTGACAAACAGCCTGCTGGTGCCATGCACTGAATAGATACACCTTATAGTTATCCTGTAGGAGGAAGTAGTTTGGAGATGTTTTCCAAAGTCTGAGAAATTTAATTTATTATGGAAACACGAATTGATGCTACAAACACATACTTGAATGGAGCATCCCTGGTGATTACCGGCTTGATCTCAGAGGAATATGACATGTGAAACAGGATCTCATTTTCATACATGATAAACTCTTGGTTGATCTGTAAAAAAGAAGCAATGTGTAAGCACGAGGAACGGACCAAAGGCCATAATTGCAATTTGAGACAACAAACCTTGACCCTGGTCCCACAGGTATTAAGACCAAAGGAAAAGAGGACTCTGGTCTCATCAAACTCTCTGGGTTTACAGTTCCGATCCAGTAGAGTAGTCCTTGCAGGATCTGCTCTTGGGACAGCTTTGGTAACATCACTCACAACGGTCATTACTCCGTCAGTGGAACATACTAGACAGACAGAGCTCAAATTATGAAATGTCTCAGCACTATTTCTACATAAGACTTTGGAATCTGTACACCACTGCGGATTAAAACACACAATAAATTTTAAATGCAGTTCAGAAGGTTCATTGGCATAACTTGGCTTAATTACACAATCACACTATGGATATTGTCAGGCATTACCCAACAACTCAGTGGTTTTGAACAGGCAGCGTTTGGCTGAAGACTGCATGACCTCCAGAGTCTTGGCATTCCTTGTGAAGATTTCAAACGTGCCGAAAAACTGCTGCAGAGTAATATTCTTCAAAAACAGAAAACAAAGATTAAATGTCCAATGTGGTCATTCCTTTTCTAGATTCCAAAGCTTTTTTGAAAGAGATTTTTTGTATGCCAAATACAGGGGCTCCCAATTCCAGTCCTGAGACCTTAAGCTCTGCACATTGTAACTCTTTTTAACAAGGGGAGAAACGGCATAAATGTGTGTATAGTGTGGAATCACGAGAATTGCCCTTATACAGTCTACATAGAAGCTAATTTAAGCTTTACAAACCTCATACAGGTACCCAGTCGTAAAAAGGGGAGCATACATAATCGGGCTCTGGCTATCATTGGTCAAAATGTAGCCTCGACTGTCAGCCAGCTGCTGTGTCAATGGGTAGGGTCCAATCGTAAATTTCCACATGTACTCAAACTTGTTGTGGTCCAACTTAAAGCTGATGCCATTCACTTCACACTTGCCACTAAAAGTAGGAGGAACTAATGAGAGGAAAGACAATATTAGGGTTGAGTCTTTAATGCTAACAACGTTAGCAAGACTAAACAGAAGACAGGCAGTCATACTTACAGACATCATGAACATAATTCACGACAGACACAGAATGATAGAAGGGTTTCTCCTGAGGCATGAGTTTCAGAATGTACTTGATGCTCAGGGAAAACTGGAATACTCCCTCAGTAAAATACTAAAAACAAAAGAAAAGGAGGAGAAAAAAAAAAAAAAACCACACGTCAATTTTCAGTTACAAAGTTATTTTATGAACAACTTGGTTTGAAATTTTCAGTTAAGATCACACAAAGGACTTACTATCATTTCCACAACGGGGTCTTCAAACTGGACCTTAATGCTGTAGGCGTGAGTACCATTAGAGTATGGAATCTCACTGATGTATCCATTCTTAATTGCTGCCCACACATGGAAGTAATTACCATTGAGTTCAACAGCTTCCAGTACCACATACAGTGGGACATTACCCAGATAGACAGTGAAGGCATGGTCCTCGGGAACAGTCCCTAGATGGAAGAGTTCACACATGTAAAGGCTTAAACAGCATACTTGTAAAAGGAGTAGTCCACAGGTTACTATATACAAAAACACTAAAAGGCACTTACGGTTGATAGTTAGCAGGTTGAGTGCTAAAGGATGGGTGGCCACAACTTTAACACCTGTGTCCGTGAAAGATCTCTGGTAATAGTATTGATTCTCCACAAGATTCTGGAAAAACAACCAACTTAAGTAACCCGTCTATCAAAACGAGTCAATAAGTAGTTTTCAAATTTAACTGCCCTTTTACCATAATTCATAAATAAATACATTCATTAAGCTTGCAGCCCCTATACTACTCCTGTAGCCAGTATATATACCCAATACATACATACATACATACATACATACCCAAGTCCATTAAGATTTCTCATGGTGCACACAGGGCCAGTCTACTAAAATGACTATACCAAAATAAATAGCTGGTGGCCTCACCTTTCCGAATTCTTCACTTGAAACATATGGTACACCTGTCCCCACGGTTTCTGTACTGCCTGCCAGAGCATGACCCCGGCTTATGGTTTGCTTGTCCAGAAGTTGGCTGGTCACCCTGGAGCTTGTTAGCTTGTCTTCAAACTCAGATTTCATTAAAGGAGGAATCTTCCCTGTAATCTCCCAGTGCATCTCTGCACCACTGGAAGAACTCTCACCTAAGGCCAAAGGAAAATAAGCAGGTTAAAAGCTCCCATAAAACCTGCCATGAAAATAGAGGAGTTCCTTACTAAGAACACAGGCAACATCCAAATCCATTTTCATAACAGTCAACTTCTGTCTGAAGAGCACCACTGAGTGCAGCTCATGTATAGCAACACCATCAGCCTATGGAGGGAAAGAGTGGGTTAGAATTTCAGACATCAGGATATCAAAAAGATGCCTTAAAGTCACAATTAAATGAGTTAAATAAACAAAACCAATACTACAAGTCACAAGAGTCATGCACTTCAAAGCTGGTGAGGCATAAAGCCTTACCATTTTAATAGTTGTATGAGGTCGGCCAAAGGCAGTGCGCAAGACAATTCTCCCTGAAGTGGACATTAAGAAATAGCCTAGGGCTGCAGCATTCTCAGCAGACATGACCTCGGAATGCTGACCTTCCTTCTCAAACATGACTTGCCAGGTAGATACCACTGATCCCTGGGCAGCAAAAAAAAAAAAACAAACAAACAAAAAAAACCCACACACACACTTGTATTACAATGTTTTTTAGGTTCCATCAAACAGACAAGATTTTATTTTGACACTCACCACAGAGTTGATTTTTGTTCCATCATCTTTAAGATTTCCAGCATATGGACACGAGAGATCCCTACTCACAGAAACCTTAGAGGAACAAGAAACACATTTAATAAAATGCTGCCAGAATACCATTAAATCTGTACAACAGATGTACCTCCATATAGTTCTCCTCACACAAGACATCTCTTGGAGTCCATGGTAAATGCAGTGAACACGTCTTTGAGATAGTAGCAGATGTTTCTCCTCTAATGCGGTCCACTACAATCAACTTAAACTTGAAGGTAAACGTCTCATCATTCTCAAATAAATAAATAAATAAATAAATAAAGGGAGAGAAACAACACACACACACACACACACACACACACAAAAGCAGGAAGGTCAAAGCTTTCTCACCTGCAACAGGCAATTTTCAAGTACCAGAATAATTCCTGGAGTCATATATGGAATTATGCATCAGCATGTTATACCTGATTATCTGTGTGGCAGGAGAAGTAGGAGGCCCTAAGAACAACCCGATCAAGATCAGTCTGAACTGTATATCCACAAAATTCTCCATATTGTGCAGTGATAGGATATGCTCCACCAGCATCTATAGAGTAAAATTTTCAGGAGTTTGACAGGCCTTACGTTTTATATGCCTAAAAATATTCCTCATGTTTATACAGTAGTTCATAAGTACAACATAAGGCATTGAGATTTTACCAATTGCTTGAAACTGAAGCTGACTGCCAGCAGGAGGTAACTTGACTGAGACAAAGAAATATCTCTCTCGGCATTCAGTCTCATAGACAACTGCAAACAGAAGGAATAAGCATTACTTGTAACAGATTAACACACATTAAACTCAATTCTTGTTGAGGTCACAGACGTTTTCCTATTTACCATCAGGCACCAGAGCATATTGTGACAAAATGTTTTGGTCACCCAGTGCACAAGCAACTGTTAAAAGAAGGAGCCATCTGAGGGGAAACAAGAATTAAACAACCTGCTAAACAAAAAGGTTTTAAAAAAGTTGCAATAATTAAGAAAATAACTCCCACATACCCCGAGTAAAAACCACAAGCCATTGCCACTGATTATCTGCAGTGTCTATAGTTTCATTATACTACACTAGCACAAACTAAACTATCCTGGCCAAGCTAGCTTTCAGTAAACCAACGTGTGGTCTTTTGTGTGATTTCTTTTTTTCCTCCCCTTCATCTTTTCCACAGGGACTGGTTGGTCCTCGACAGCTGAGCTGATTTGCTGATTACACTGCTGAGTTACACTGATTGGGTAACCTGTGTGATTGGCTAATTGAGCAGGTACAAAGTTCACATCCCAGCACCTTCAGTTTGGAAGTGTTTTGCTAAAATGACAGTTTTGACCTTTTAGAAATTCAGATGACGTTTCTAGACCCTGGTCTTAGGGGCACCCTGACCTGCATATTTTAGTTGTTTCTCTGCTCCCAATACAACTGACTAAACTTAACAGCTCATTGACAAGCCCTTTGAATTGCAAGGAGAGTGTTACACATGGGAGTCTACGAAAATGTGCAGGGCAGGGAACCTCAAAGACCAGGTTTGAGAAACAATGGTTTGGGTTACTGAGGTACATTAGGTTACTAACATTAACTGACATCTGTCTTTAATAACCTCAGATAACCCAAAATCGACAAACCATTACTGGTGTTGTGTACAAGAATACGAGGATTTACTTTTACTTTTTAGTGGTTCTGCTGGGAGGCACATGGAACACATGCGCACAGTTGGCCTGTATCTTGACTAATCACCAATCTGTTTAAAGCAAATTATTACCTCACAACAAAGAAAAAAAATGAGTCAAAGAAAACAGTTACACAAGATTATTTTATTGGTGTCTGAATATCACAAATTGCACTTGCATGGCAAAGGAAGCAGATTCTTTCTTTCTTTGTGGAACATGAAACATTTAGTGCTCATGAAACCATACTACAAACAATGTGATGTACAATCAGCTCTATGCAGTACTTGATGGTTTGGCAAGTCTAGGAGGCACAGCAGTTGTACGTTCCATCCTGGCCTTTTGATGTTCTCCTATTCTGTGACCTGTGACATCAGAATATCAAAACATGATCACAAATAGTAAACTAACAATTGAATTAATAATATCATTGGCTGCTGCACCACATTACTATACTGTGGAACCATATTCTACACTGTGACTCTAAAGGTATTAAATGGTACCTCTGATGAGAGGCTGACTGCAATGGTCTTCAAGGCCCAACTGGGTCTTCATGTCTGCTTCCAAGCCAATAATGGATGTTGGATCGTCGCATTGTGAAGGGGATGGAGTGTCAGTGTTCTGGTGTTGTTTACAGGGTATCGACACTGCAATGTCAGTCTGTTGCAATGTTTCACACATGAATGGAAGGCAGGAGGGGGTGAAGAAGGGGGCAAAGGGTGGGGGGTAGGCGAAATGGGTAAAATGAATAGTAAACAGTAACGATTTTAAATAGTAACTGACTCCCAAAGATGCCTTATTCCTCAATCTGTATTGACAGTGCTGGTTAGAGTTGCATATTACCTGTACGGTGAGTCAGTATGTATAAGGGGGTCTTCTTCTGGAAGGAACTTCTGCATGTATCTTATCTGGTTCTCATACAGAAGATAATTGCCCTCCACCTGGATGACATCGATTAAATCCAGCATCTTATTGTCAATGCAGATAAACTGTTATGCAAATTACCTAAAATCTCGCCTCAAATTTGTGGTGATATGGAGGGAAATCAGAAAAAAAAGAGACACTAGGTTTCTTTTAATGGAGTCATCTAAAGACTCTAAAAGACGACACGCTTGCACATTTTTGTGCACAATTACAGGTAATTCGCTGAATTCAACATACTGGGGACATATGTGGCGATGCAAAACTTATATACTTTGTGATTACTTTTTTTTTTTTAACTGTGTTAATAATTAATAGAAACTATGCATTAAATATGCAGAAAAAAGTGAATTTTTTTATGGATGATGTATTAACTTATTTTCACTTGACCAGCTTTGCATTGAACTCATCACACTGCATTCATTCGTCAAATCTGCTTTGTCTTACAGTCATAGTGGTGCCACAGGAGTCCAGACTGAAGTTGAACATGGCTTTGGTGTTATCTGTGGCCACAGGTGTACAGGAAGGGTCCAGCAGAGTGGTGCTGTTGGGTCTGGTAGGAGGGATGGAGCGAGTTGTGTCTGCAACCGCAATCATCCTTCCTTCAGGCAGACACGCTGTGAAGACAAAAGGCAAAGGTCAACACACGTCATATGAGAACTGTGAAATTCAAATGATGCACTCAAAAAAAAACCCCTCTTAAACTTTGTGCATTGTGCATCTATGGATTATTGTACCAGTATTTTACTCCTGTTACTGGTAATGTCTAGAGAGCATCTTTAAACTAACACCTATTTGCAGAAGTTAAAGCATGTTTCATGTTTAAACACTATAAATGTTGTAATAATTTAAAGATGTTTTGGGGGGGGGGGTATGGGGGTGGAGTTGTTGAACTATGGAGAGCGCAGACCTCAGCATAAATTTTGTTCATTGAAATTGAATGTTCTTGGGTTAACTGGACTGTTTAGGAGATTAGGAGATGTGGACTAACATGCCTTTGAATTTCTTAAAAAACAAATGTCTCTCTCTTTAAAAGAATAGACACTAATAAAAACAAAGGAAAATGATTTAAAAAAAAATTAAACAGAGGAAAAATAAATTCTAGCTGTTGAGGCTATTGGGTATGCATATTGGGCTTTTCGGGCAAATAAGTTCTTTGCATTTCCTTAATAATGAAAGTGTTTTATCTCTGCTAATTGGCCTATAGGATGGTCTGTAGTTTTGCAAGTGAAGACAGTGCTATAAAAGGTTGTATATGGGTTTGTGTGTGTTCATGCATATTACCTAATAAATCTCTAACTGGAAAAGTGCAGCGCTGGACCAGGGAGTGCTCCACCTTAAGCGTCACCACGTCCAAAGCACTGACCTCCACCTTAGCCACCAGGTGCTTTAAACCAAAGTCCTACACATACCAACAGCTAAAGATTAATCATGTTTAGCCGCTTTCATCCATGTACCAGTCAATCCTTCCTCAGAAAAACTCAGCAGAGGTTGACGCTATAAGAACAGGCTGCATCGGTTTAAAATATGATGCACAAAACCACAAGATGGCAGCAAAGTTGATGAAAATATCTACTACCAAAAAAACACTATTACAGTTGACAAATGTTTAAACATAGGTCTGGCAGAATTACTGTTAGTGTTACAGCTTTTCCAGCACCTCATAAGTCATGCCAGGGCTATAAAGAGGCAACTCCACACTCAAGTGGTCTTCTTCACTCTTTAGTTTATAACCTCCAAGTTGTACAAGCTCCCAGTCCAGCCTGCGTTGTCCCACATACAGCTCCCACTGTGCATCTTCTGAGCCATAGTGCAGGACCACCACAACCCCTCTCTCTGTGCATCTGCCCTCTAGCCTGGCAGGAACAGCTGGCAGAAAAATTGGACAACAAACTAAGATACACAATACAAACAGAACATACAGTACTGTAGATACCATTTCAGAACCTAGTAACTATGTTTTTTTTGCTCATATAAAAGTTACCTCTTTGGGAATATATGTTAGTTATGACAGTCATTATATACACATATGAAAGCACTGCAAGAGAAATCAAGTCAGTAAGTCAAAACAATGAACAGGAAGCAGTTTTTCCAAAAAACATTAGTCTTAAATTGTATAAGAAGCTCACCAGGTACTTTCAGATCAGACACTACATTAGTGGTATAGCTGTAATGCTCCTTTCCAGGTATGATCATGAAGTCAAAGGTCAAGGCCAGGATATGTCTTCTGTATTTTTTACCGATAACCTGAGTGGAAACACACTGTAACTAGGTATTTTAAACTAGCAGCAGAATTTCATGCCCAGAAGATCTAACCAAACACCATAAACATATTAAAACCTAAAAAGTTGTAACTGCCAAAGAAAATACCCACCATCTGGGTCACCAGCGGATTGGAGAATGGGATGTGAAGTGTGTAGGCATGGCTGCCATTGCCAAAGAGAACCTGGGTCAAATGAAGACCTTGGTGTTGGGCCTTTGTCCATTTCATAGTTTCATCCCCAGCTGTGATATTTTGGAGGAACACGTCAGCAGGGAACACACCCAGAGTAATGTTGAACATGTTGGTTGAAGAAACTGTGTCTTTGGACAGAACAGTAAATAAGCACATTAGAAGAGTGAATAAAATATAAAAATTGCCTACGATGGCTGCACGATGCACCCAAGTGTAAAATCAGTATTCAGATTTCTGGGGGATGCTAGTTAATAAAATCCTCACTGTTGATGAAGGTTGGTGTATGAGGCACATATGGAGTACGTAGGAGTCGAAAGCTGCGATGCTGAGTGTGAAGCCAGATCGCATCCTCCCAATGGTGCATATAAAACAGCTCCACTGACAGAGACTGAACATACTGGCCTTTAACGACATCACTCTGACGATGAGAAAGAGAGTATTTAAACTACAGCATGATCTCTACCTGGCACAACTGTAACATTACCATCATGGATAGTTTCCCTGTACTCAGAATAGAATATCCACTGATGCATCCAAGTTAATTTGTCTTTAGTAAATGTTACAGATGCAGGAGCACCGAGTCATGCGTTTATATCCTATGATAGAAATTACTTATTAGCCAATAACGTCCATTATATTCATTTTATTTTCAGACTGTAAAGGACTGTTTGACATACCTACTGCACCACAGCAATGTTATCAAACGTTATCTATGTTTACCTTAATTTGTGCTCCACCTGTCTCACATGGAATCCTGATCTCCACACTGTGGTCTTTCAGGGTGGCTTTGTAACCACTTTCATGCATCTCACAGTCACTCAGCATTCTACCCTCTACTTCCATTCTCATTCCTCCATTTCTGAACCAGCCATGAACCAGAGAAGCAACATCCAGAGGGAATGACCAGAACAGGTGAGGACCATCCACCACAGCCTCAGCTGAGTAGAGTGGGAGAGGAGGGTTAGGAAATTAGAGAGAAGAAACATACAGCAGACGTTTTTTTTAAGTCAATGTCACAAATTAACTTACAAATATCACAAAACCAATTTGTCACTGCCAATGTATTTGTCTCTCTCAAAATTTAACCAGCTTAAATAATAAAAGCTGAACCTAAATGCTGCTGGTGAAACAAACAGTTTCAGTCTAATTACGCATAATTTGTTGTCCAAGCATCTCTTCTTCTTCTTACAGGTATTAGTAGTACTACTACCACCACTACAAGCAGCAAGAAGGATAAAGAAGAGGAAAAACAAAAAACTCAACTCTTTGTGCACGCCATTGAAATCTCAACTGGGATCGACATCCCTTCAAGCTGAACAATGATTATTGCATTCACTGCTTCCACTTGGATGTCTTGTTCCTAGAGGACAAGGAGGTAAAATAAGTGATTGGTAAAAAGCAGAAATGTTACACCAACATATATTAATGCAGATATTCAGGTATGTGCACACCACAAACAGTAGTTAACACATAACTGTTTGCTGGTCAGACCATCTACATTCTAACCTTGAGCGTATAAGAGAATGGTGAGGAGTAGGCGCTGCGCAGTAGCATTCGGTTATTGGTGGCAACAATACGGTACCCTAACACTTCAGCGTCTTTGATTGGCTGAGATGGATGGTGAGCATCACCTGGCCCGTAGAAGAGTACATGCCCCATACGGAGTTGCTCTGCTCTGTCTTCAGATGCCTGTGTTGATCCATTGAACAAAAGACACAAGAGGTTAAACTCAAGGATGAATTCAGTGTCACAACTAGTATTCTTCCAAACAGTAAAATTTTACTGGCAGTGATTTGGACATGCCTCAGCCTGCAGATTAAGCCAATTCACTCCTTCGTGTGTAACAACGGGGATGTACCACTGAACGGAGGCCTTAGAAGAAACACATATTCAACTTCTGTCTTATGACCTGTTTAAGTACTAGCCAATTAAGCATATGGGGTCCCACCTCCATGTAGTTCTCCTCACAGACAATCTCTCTATGGCTCCAGGGTTCAGTCAAAGAGCAGTAGAGCTTAAATGGGTAAGCATCAGCACTCCCATTTGATTGTTTGTTGACAAACCATACTTGCAGTCTGAAATCGATGTCTTTCTGCAACCACACAACAGAGGAAGTGGAATATAGTCAATGTGCAGAACACAAAACATACCTGCATATTTAAGCAGTCAGAAATGAAACTGATTATAACAAACAATATAGTACCTAAATAGGGCATTCAAGGCCAAAATGAGCCATGTTATTAGCCAATATGCAACTTTATGTACCATAGCCGGTAAAGGAAAAGAGCAGGAGTAAGAAAAGAAGTAAAGAGAACAAACAGGTATTGTTGAAACAAGACAGCTGGGAAAAAAAATAAATAATAAATAAATAAATAAATACACCCAATACTTTTTCTCCAAAGTAAACCACCATAAGGGGGTTAGTCTGTATGCTGGAAAGTTTCACTCTCAGGACTATTGTGGCACCTCTGTAGGAGTCAAGTGGGCATGTTTATAACGGATATAGCAAAGGTTACATTTTTTTTTGCTGGAGTGACCTTTAAGGCATGGAGAAGAAAACCCATTACCCTGCTGGAGCAAAAGGTCTCTTATTAAATCTTAATAATTAGTTGCATTACAGCAATTGAGCACTGAGAAAATTAAACAGTAGAACCTACCCTGTTCTCTACATAGCAGGCGAGGTAAGAGGCCCGGAATACAAGATCTCCACTGTGATTTAACACCACAGTATAGCCACATTCTGCAGCCTGTTGGCTAGACAAAATGTGGATGCCATTGCTGTCTGAGAGAGGAAATGAGATCACATTTCTATAATTGACGAGAAAGAGTACACAGTGAATACATTCACCGAGCACCATATTAGAATAATCTACCCTGCTGGTGCACAGATGGTGTATAATTTGTTATAGCAATGAGCATTTATGTTTGCGTTAGCTTGTGTTAGTTGTCCTACTCCCCATCAATAGTGGTCAGTTTCTAATATCTATGAGCAGTGGACCACTCAACCCACAGCTGTGCCAGATGTACTGACCAGCACCACATACCACTACCATACAAGTTTACTATTGTTTTGAGAATGGATCATCGCCCAAATAATATCTGGCCACGCCATCCTCTTGTAAGAAACTGAACAATAATGAATGCTGTCAGAGGAGAGTTGACAAATAGTGCACAAAACACAGATGGGTACAAGGTAGATAAATTATATATTGTGTCCAAACTGTGTAAGAATATGACAGATGTTTATAGCTGGTAAATACGCTTCTATTTACCTTCAATGTTAAATTGCACCGCATTTCCCAAAAAGCTGGCTTTGACAGACAACCAGAAGTGGCGCTCATGACACTTGGCTGTAAAGGTCCCTTTAAAATGACACCATTACCACAAAACAATCAATCACTTACAGCATTTCCTCACACTTTACAGGAAACCAAACACATGTTATCATTCCACAAGTTCGCTGGTAAAAGTAAAGAGCAGTTCTTTAGTAGAAGCATTCTCGTAAATAGACCAATAAAAGGCTAATACTGTCAATGTTTTACCAGCTACGTAGAGTGAACGCTTATTTCCTGTTGTGTTCATCTAGAATCTTTTCTAGGTACTTAGGCTGAGTCATGCTCAACTGCTGTCACTACTACAACAACAACAAGTGACCAAGGGTCCTATTTGACTTTGATTAATCATTCAACTTCCTGCCTTTGTTTAGGGATTGCTTTCTTGGCTACCACTTATTTCAAGACATTCAAATTCAATAGGAAAAAAAAAAAAGAAAAAAAAAAGAGTAAAAATGAGAGACTGTGACAGAATGATTGACTGAACGGGACACTGCCCTGCACATTTTAGAATTTGTCCTTCTCTCAACACACCTGATTCAACCCATCAGCTCATTAACAAGCCCTGTCAGAGGTGTAGGGTGGGAGTCCACTAAAACATGCAGGGCAGGGTGCCTTCCGGACCAGGGTTGGGAAACATTGCTATAGCACACCATCAAAACCTGGTAATTAGCTCATGAGTTGAGCAGGTGAATCGCCAAACTGTGCAGAAATCTGGAGTTGCCCATCCCTCATGTGAACCAAGTCATGTAGAGTGGTTTAATGTGAAACCTGGATAAACACAAAAGCTCAAAGCGATAGACACTAATAGTGCAGAGTGTTAATCACCTCCAAGGCCTACTTCAGACTGCCGGCCCAGACAGTATCCAAACTGAGTTTTGATTGCAAAAATAAATAAATAAATCAGAAGATTTTGAAAGTTCTTTGAAAATCAGACATTCACAGAAGCGCCTCAGGCTGGATGCTCATATCAGATTTCAAAGCGTCTTCTGCGTCACTCACAACACGACAAACAACAACAATGTCAGATCCGGAAGGGAATAGCTGGGATTTGCTATGTCATTACCGACTCCTACTTCATAAGCCTAGGAACCCATGCAGATAATTAGGTGATTCTTAAACACACAAATTTGATCTAATCACTTCCAAGTCACAGTGCAGACAGTCGTCTGAAAAAGATCTAATTTGATAAACAAATCTGATTTGCCTGAAGTATGAACATCACCTAGAAGCCACCTCATCTAAAGCTTTTGTACTTTTTTGTACAAAGAGGTACATGCTGAGTGGTGTTAAAGCAAAATAGCACCCCAATTTATTTTTCGCTATACATCATCAACGTTACATGTAAAACCTGTAAATCCCGCATCACCTAGATTTCAGTTGTAGACATCTCAATATAATCACCTTACCGCCACCACTGCAACACATCACAGTGCTCACATCAAACCATTCTGACTGGCTTTGTTAACATCTCAGTGATGGATATCTGTGGACAGTAAGTGGAATTCCCCTTCAGATGTCCTCATGCACACAATCACCGTGTTACAGTTACAGTGACTGCAAGAGATATTAATTATCCCACTAGGCCTTTACTGTTATGAAAGTGAATAGGAAATTAGGTTACTATTAAACTATGACCTTATGACTTACCAACAGGTACAGTGATGCAGTAGCTGAGAGACAGACTCATGAGCAGCAGTCTAAAAGAAAATGACGACAGTAGAATATAATACCTGTTCAAGTGTCTGGTGCTAACTTCTAACATACAGTCTGGGGTTGCCACAAGTCCACGATATGTTTTAGGATGATTCTGGTTTTGGGTTGTCTGTACAAGTAAAATTAACCCCTTTCCTGGACATTAGCCTGTCTATGAAGACATCGTCTTATCCAATCAAACCATGTTAATACAATGAACATATTTAAAAGTATTCAGATCAACTTCAATTAGCCTCAGATAAGGACACTGAACTTAGTCCATACCGATCGTGTGGCCAGAGGACTGAACATTAGTTAATAACATCTTATTATTGGTCTAAACCAGCTGGACATAAACCTTCGACAGCTTGAAACAATTAAACTACACATTATAACTTTATATCTTACCTCAGAAACATATTGCGAAACGTTAGACACATAACAGTATTATTCATAACGTCTTTCGGTGAAGCAACTTTAGCCTCTAAAGCTAACCGGTTTGACGCTGGTGCCATTTTGAGCACGTGAGAAAGAGCGCGCTACTGCGGCGCAAATTTTGCGCATATTGTGCGAATCACACGTACACCAGTGACTCGGGGGTTCTTGCGCATTCTTGGCAGAATATAATCCACTCGAACACACCCAAAGAATAAATGACCCAGAATTTGGTAAACCTGCTAGTTAAGCACTTTAATTCTCTCAAATGTCTATTTGAGAAAATAAGTTCTACCCTAATGGTTTAACAGATAACCTGTGACTGATTCTACAGGCGTCCTGGTGATTTTCTAATAGGAACCTACAGGAAACTCAGTCAGCCAATTCCCATTAGGGGGTCTTTTTTTTAAAGGGACACTGTTGTGAAGTCTACACAGGTTGGTCCTACATGCTGCAGAGGCATGTATTATGGATGTCTACCCAGTTTCTACACTGTAAAAAGTGTTTTGTTGGTCCAACCGAAAAAAGAAAATCTCTGATTTGTTACAAGCAAATTAAATAGGTTTATTTAACCTTTGGAGCTGTTTTTTTCCAAATTGGAGTTCTTTTTTGTTTTCCGAGCAACAGGTATGCTGTTTTACTCATTGTGCGCTTTTTCTAACAAAAGGCTACACATTCAGACGCTCCCTTACCTACGACGACAGCCGATCCGCAGGATTAGCAGGAGGAATTCGTTCACATCCTACACAGTTAATGTAAATTACTGGCAGATTTTCTGTGGATGGAGCGAATAATGTACACAGAAAAAAAAACATATTTTCCCCTGAAATAGGAAAAGTGTTACTCGCGTTAACGTTCTAAGAGAGGGACTAGAGATGCCCCGCTGGTGTCTCTGGTTAAGGCGGGACTGTGACGGTGCGCGTGCACTAACGGCGGCGCGGTGGATCAGTATTTAGCAGGACTACAGCTTTTCTACATCGTCCATGTTTCAGGCAGCCAGACGACATGAGTGTAAGTGAACTACGTGACAGCGCAGCGCCTGTGTGTTACAGCTTGTGCTGTGAGTGTACATGAGGGTGTAGGACTGTAGTATATGTGAGGGCGCAGTTAGTCGACATTATTACAGCCTTGTAGTCGTTCAGGAGGAAAACATTACCGTCAGATCCGCGGCTGCTCGGGAGGATGTGGCTTGGGTGGCGTTGCTAGGAGACAGGCAGGGCGTGGGGATGGCTATACAGCCCGGGGGTTTATTTTCCTCATAATGTCCTAATCGAGGTTTTAAGAAACTCCAGTCCTGAATTAACACTCATGAGATAGACAGTGAGCCTGCAGTAAAGATGTCTCGATTGTCTTTTGTTGGAAACAGAACAGAGAAAGGGAGCAGAAGAGAAGACTGCAGCAGTTCCTGGCTGACCTGGCGGTCCTGGGATCATTACAGGTTGGATGGGGGGATAAACGGATATGAACGATGATCTGTCAGTGTGTTAGAAATGATCAGATGCGTTCAAAGCTATACTGAATACTGTGTGTCTATCCTGATGATCTCAACCTTGTGCTTGTCCTGTAACCCCCCATGCTGTGTTCTCAGGGTTTTCGTTATTTTCAGCCCTGGCTAAGAGGGAAGGAGGAACTCCTGCTGACTGTTGTGAATGAGGATTTGGTGGGATTTTTCTGTTTCTCTTTCTGTTGACAGAAATAATAGATATATATATCAGTATAATAGATCTAAATTCTGTACTGAGGCTTTCTGAACATAGTTCCATAGATTGTCTTATATTGTGATATATGATTTTGAATAATGACAGTTTATATGTTAATTTCTCCTACTTGTCACTGCTTACAGTAAGAAACATAGCCTGATTTTTTTTTTTAGGAGCAGTATATAAGATATTAAAATCAGTGTGTAAGATTTTTATTGTAAAACATGCTACTATTAACTAAAATTTAACATTTTGTGAGGAAATAACATCTTTGACAGTATGTCAAAGGTGTCTGTGTCACATTGCAGAAACGCCTACTAAAGTTAGCACTTTGTACCTGAAGAGGTGAGCCTTGTAGCATCAAGTTTGCCTTTAGTCTAATGAGCGGATGAAGAAGAAGCATGTGCTCATCTCTTGGTGAGAACACACAAAGAAAGCAAGAGTTAACATTGGTGTTGCTTTCCATTGCTGGAGACAGAGCTTGCCGAGTAAAAAAAATGTAGTTTGATGCTGCACTTGTAACAGTTCTTAAGACTGATATGTAAAGGGGGGAAGAGGGAGTAAGAGGGACTGCGTGCAATATAATTCTACATATTGGTCCTTTAAAGAAGCTTTTTAAAGGCTTTCTTGTTTATTTGAAAACCTTTGAAATCCTCTGCCATTCTTAGGGTTTGTAATTGTTCAGATATTGTTTAGCCTTTAAGGCCTGGTCACCTAAGGTTTTTCCTATTCCTACCTCCTAGGGATGGCGCTCTCCTGGGTTTCCAGTTTCAGTTGCCTCTTCCTTCACCAGTTCCACATGCAGTAGCAGCTACAGTCTGGATAGTGACTATGACAGCTCCCCTTTACCTGGGGAAGGGCCTCAACCCAAGCCCAGACCACAACCTCCACAGGCCCCTCGACAGCAGGCCAACAAGTAGAGAGATTGTTTGAAGGCTATTACATATGTGGAAATACACTCAGCACAGCTCTATATACTCATCACAACTCTCTGTTGTTCTGTATAGGAGTAATGATTCTCATCTTGTCCCAGCTTCGCCCAGTGAAGAGGAGATTGCTGTGCCTGTAGGTGACTCTTAATGTTCATTTCTTTTTCTTCATTAACTTTTCGTTATTAACAGTGAGAATTAAGACATAATTTTAATTGTGTAACTGTGTACATGAAAATAAACTTTATCTGTTTAAATACAGGAAATGAACTGCACTCTTTTCCTTTTGGCTGGTTATGCTAAATATGGCCGGCCATATGCCTGGATACGATCCAATCATGAGCGCCTGGTTAACATTGGAGGCACTGATTCACTGGTCAAAGACACACCCATGAAGCTCAAGTCCATCACAGAATGGGTGTTAACTTCTCAAGGTTGGTAGAAAATACCTCAGAAATACAATACAAGAAAGGTTTAGCTAATGGCCTCACTAGTAGTAAATACAATGGCCTGAATAATTTTGTTTCTTTTGTTTCTCTGCTTCCTTATAGGACACTAGAATCTAGCAATAACCTTGTATATTGACAAAATCCTAATGTTCTTTCGTGCAGGAACAAGGGTGTGGGATGTTGTGAATGAGCTGGTGGGTCTGTGTACCATGCCCCCTCCAGACAATCCTTTTGCTCTGGACCTTCGTTACCTCCAAACTCTTCCCCTCCCAGAGCGCTTCCTGGTCACCGGGGCCCTCCTTAACTTTCTGGAAATTATCATGGTTCAGGGAAGTCAGGAGGAACCCTTCTATGACATGGGTGGGTGCAAGACAGCAACTTTAGAGCACACTGAAACTGAGAGCTGGTTCTAGTTCTACAAAAACATAGGGTTAATGTGTCCATTTATCCAGCCTGTCATCACTGCACTCATAATTAAATAGTCAGACATAATAAATGACACCTAGCATTTCAACAAGTGTAAAATTATATGCTAAAACTAACTTTGTTTACTGTAGAAAGTATAGAAAGCTCCTGCCAGAATATTGTAGCCCTGAATACTAATCTTCTTTAATCTGTCTTCCTCCTAGTTGTGAAGGAGATGAAACCTCTGAGGCGACTTCATTTCCAGAGTCTTGTTGAGCTTCATAGGCTCCATAGGGTGAAGAGCAAGAACCCCTCACCACCAGACTCCTCAGAAGATCAGTGAATGCCATCGCACAGCCGTGGCTACCACTGAGTCCAGGCTGGATATTGCAACAAGCTCTTTGCACAAAAGGATCTGTATCAATCATTCAGATGAAAGAACCAAGATGACATTTTGACCCATCTAAACACACACGGGGTCCTGAGGATCTAGTTGTGCTAGAAAGTACTTTACAAAAGTACTTTTGGTGCTGAATCATTTAAGTGCTATTTATCTAAATATAGGATTGTGTTGCAGGTTTTAGTTGGCCAGACATTGTAGTTACTCTAAGCAGTATAAAAGAGCAGGACATTTTGCTCAGTTTGAGCCTAGTCTTCTATTGTCTGGACACATGAGACTCAACAATGTATATTAAACTAAATTCTTTGTGAAGGACTATGTCAGTTGTTTTCAAGGTCAATTACTATTTAACTATGCTTTGTTAACCTTACTATACTCATCTAAAAGGTGCCTTTGGAATTTTACCTGTGGATTGTATTGTATAGAATTATCTTGGCATTAAGCCAACAGTGCTTCTACAGTCCTGTTCAACACCTTACTTAAGGTTTTATGGCATCTCATTGCATAAATCCCAAGCTTAGTATCTTACATTTCTGGGGGCCACTTGGTATTAAATCTTCAAAGGAATTCATTTTACTGGAATCCAGGGCAATACTCTACCTTTGAAGGCAAAATTAAGTTTCCCTTCTGTTTTTTGCAACAACATTTTTCAGTAACAGAGAAATGGGTGGTTTATACAAGACAATGACAAGTATAATTGTGTAAAAGTTTTAACTTTTAATAATAACATATATAATTAAATATATACACAGAATATGTAAAATAAAAACATGCACATTTATTAAGCATAAAAAACCCTTGAGCAGACACACAAATCCTAAAGGCGGGTCTGGCATCTTTGTAACATGGGTTATACTTTTATATGACTTAGATTAAAACCAGCAAGGACTAAAATATCCAGAAAACGAATGATCTATCAGCCTGAATGTTGTAATACTTGGGTCAGGCACTATAAGCTACTGACACATGCAGCTACGTCCAGTCGGAATATGTAACAGAAAGGCTTTACGCTGCCCATATTGGATATTTATGGGACTAGGACTCAGCAAACAGGAACAGCAAATCCGGATCATTTAGCCAGTTTAGGATACATGGTTACTGCTTATAAAGCAAGGGGGTTCTCTCAAACTCTCTCTCTGCATTTGTTACCACAATCTGCATTTCGATCTCTATCTGAAAAGTCTCTTGCTTAGCATGAATCTGCAAAATGGAGAAAAGAAAAACACTCAGGTTGATGTTTTGGTTTAAAGTTGCGTAGTCATGAAGGCAGAAAGGGAAAGGCGGAGGAACAGGGACATAAAGGAGTCCAGAATGGCCCTATTGGAATGCAGGTGCACGGCAAGAATTCCAAACTGCTTAGGGCACACTGTGTTCTCTTGCCAAGTGCACACAGGAATGTAGAATACCCTCTCAGTCACTTTGTTTTCTTTTTGGGAAAAGCTGTACTTAAAGTCATGGCTTACTGCTTTGCTGACCATTTGCTGGGAGGCAAATGAAATGGTGGAAATATTTAGAAAAATGGTGGAAATGTTTAGGAAATCCTTAATCGAATGTTAAAGTGTTTTTGCAGAAAAAAATTGGTCCGGCCATTTCATGGCAGAGCCTACTTATTCTCATGGTAAAGGAGTATAAAGATTAAAGCATATAGGGGTAAATCATTAGTTAGAACTGTAATTAAGTGTTGATCAATTACACGGGGGCACAAATATATGCAAAACGTCTAATTGTTGTAGTTTGTAACTGTATTTTAACATGGCAATCCACCTCAATGCTTGAATTAGATTGAATGGTCTTACTCTGCCATTGTATTTTAAGCTGCTTCCCAGCATCCTTTCTTTCCCTCATACAAATCTCTGGTGTGACATGTCTAGTTCAAACCCAGACATGATTCCTGTTTCACTGTTCTATCAGTCATGCTCGATTCCAACCATCTTTGTGTACTAAGAAAAAGGCAACACAGTAATAAATAAACCTCATTAAAACAGGTGCCTTAGTGCTAGCAACTGCATAGGTCAGTTTCAGTTGACTTTGGTGATACATTTGCACTGCATTACATTACTCAATGGTCCCAAAGTACCAACACTGGTACACAACACTGCCATCCATAAGATGAACAATAAAATCAGATAAAAATGGCCAGCGTATATAACCATTCACCAATTCCCATCATCAGTTACTTTGTCCTGGAAGAGCAATGACAGTAAATTTGGCATCTCTTCAAACACTGACCTCAATCTTAAGACTGCGCTTTCCTAGGAGGAAAGGTTTGGTGGAGTCTGTTCTGTCCAGTCCAGCTGTTTTTGCCCTTCTCACACCCTCCCACCTCCCCAAACAAGCAAAAGTGCCTTTTTGTTGGTAAGATCCCATAGGGGTCAAATGATTAAGCAGCAGGGTTGAACCTGGGCAACTCAGTGCCAGCTGTCACTTGTTGATCCCCGTCTAGTGATTGATCTCAGAGGACTGCGGGACACAGAGCCTTTCTTCTTCCAACGGACTGTAAACATGAGATAGAGAAAAACAATATTACATTCCAGCACAACATTAGAGGGAGCATAACAACATACATGTGGATCCTGATTACTGAATATCCACAGGATAATCCAAATTAGTAAAGGCATAAAGTAATGTACTACTGTTCCTGGATATGCCGTCTAACCAATAATGTTGTATTGTGTGCCAAAAAAAACATTCAGCTCCAAAAGATTTTGTGTCTGTTTTCATGCAACTCAAAAAAATGCCAATTACTTTGGTCAATCAAATACAGGCCAATCTGTAATTATTTGGCATCCAATTTAAAGGAACAATCTGTGTTTAATTTATTGCATAGTGCATCATAATTTAACCACAATACTAATGGTTTGTTTTTATGGCACAGCCCTACTAACAACGATGACATCAGCCTTCTAGGGCAATGCTTGACCATCGCCCTCTGGAGTGCTCACCTTTCCCCAGACTGGCTGGCAATGTTGACACTTTGGGCATAGCTGTGTTGTTCAGCACCTCGTCCTCCTTAGCAACGCCCTCCGCCTGTGCCAACGTGGCACACCCATCCTGCCAATCATTTAATGCTCTTTGAAATGATTTCGCCAGACAGGCAGTCATGTCCTTAGCTCTTTCCACCCGACTACACCAAAAGACCCTGCACTGCAGCTGCTGGCCAGGCTGCCTGCAAATATACAGGAACACGTTGGGCCGGGCTGTGTGAGAAGCACAGTATGCAATGTCATGCAGGTAAGTCTTGGTAAGCTGCCTCCCTGTGCTTAGCTCTTTGACTTCCACATAGCGTGGTCGCACCACCAGGGCATGGTCCTTGGATAACTTGCCAGGTGCACCGTCTAAAAGTCGGTCTATGGCGTCCTCTGCCTGCTCCAGGTCCAAGGAGAAGATCTTTTTGGTACCCAAATAATGCACCTTGAAAATGGGGTCCCCATGAGACAGGCTCTCGGTACGGTCCCGCCGAAAGTGTCTACGGAGGGCTGCGGGAGAGTTCTTTAGGGTTTGCATCAAGTGGAAGGAGGCCAGAGACATGGTGGAGCTCTGGAAGAGTCGGATGGTTTCAGGATGAGAGGTATCCTTCTTTCCTTTTTCCAGAGTAGAGTGGTTGGGTTTACTCCCAAGATCTGTGTGGGAAAGAAATATGCAAAGAATATGAGCACCACATCCACAGCAATATTACATCATGCATCAGGGAGTTGGGGGGACATTGCATCATGCTGGTAAATTCCTACATTCCTAAAACCACAAGGGTCTTTGTGTCATAGAAGAATCACTTTTGCTTTCCCAGAGATATTTTAAATGCATTGTTCTTTGTATATGTGTTGTGCAACTTGTATAACTACAAGAAACTTTATGTATTGTACATTCGCCATAACAGGTAAATGGTTTTCCTTCAAACCATACACACAAGCCAACAGCTATTTAAAAATCTGTGAGAATATAGCTGTAATTTAAAAGTGCTACTGATATGTAGACATTTGCTGAAAGCACAGTGTCTAGGCTGAAATAATTAGTAACTCAAACAAGCCTGCCTGGATGTGACTGTTGTTTGGACAATATTTCAATAAGAGGTTGCAACACTCCAACACATAAAAGATGCAACTCTATCATCAGTATTGTGCTGCCCTTTACAGTAAGGCCGTAGACCCTTTAAAACACAGTGCAGGATCGCTTTCACATGTGACGCATTAACACTCATTCAAGGCCCATCAAATATTAAAAAGGCTATATCTGTGTCTGCAGGTGAAAACTGCTACTGTAACCAGTGTTACATGAGAGGATTTGTCCCGGGTGGAAAAAGAACATGCAGTGTTTCACACAGTGACTGTTCAGGGTAGTTTTCCATAGAAGCCATGTACTACCCAAAAACAATAGATCAAGATCAAGACCTGAAACCTCATGAACACGAGTCCATTACCTAAAAGAAGTGGACCATAAAAGCCCAGTTTCACTCTTAAGGACTACAGCTCTTGTGACAGTCTGGACAAGCTACATTAACCATGTACTTTGACTGACCAAACAAACAGACGTGCCAGCTCAAACATGCACTTGACACAAATGCATTAACTAATCCAGGTTGCTGTCACGGGTCCAGCCGAACAACAGTAAGAGTGGGCTATACTAACGGATATCAGTTATGTAAAGGCCGCCGCTAGCTCCTTTTGTCTTCAGTTCCTGAAAACATCTCACATTTTTTCAGTACATTGTGTTCAGCCTGCAGTCCGATCTATTGTACAGCATTTTATTTTTTCCCCCTTTCTCTTTTCGGGCCCATTATTTCAACATCCCTGCCCGCTTCTGATGTTGGCCAGGAACTGGACCACCAACTGTTTGAGCAGTGATGGCCATTGTTGAGGCACAGGAAGCAGCTTTGGTCCACATCCCCACCACCCCTGAGAATATTTCTTGTCCAGCGGACAATGGCATACTTGACCGAGTGTGTCATGTTTGTGAAACACAAACAAACCAGACAGTGATTTGACCCCAGATGACAGACAAAAAGAATCTCAGACAGTGCAGGGCCACGTGTCCATCTACAAAGAGAAGAAGATTTCCCAACGACTAACTCGGATCCACCGTATTCCACATGGAGAAGGTATTATATTCCAGTGACTCGACAGGTACGTAAAGGTACTCCTCAGTACTTTAAATCAGGGGACCTCACTGCATTACCAGGCAGACCACATTACACATTAGACAGGCTGGGAAAACTGCTGCCCCAGTCAGCATCTGTAAAGTCCTTCAGAATCCATCATCAGTGCCGCTGACCTCCTCCTGAACTTCACCAGTTCAACAGTCAGTGCAGTTTATATCTACACATACATTATGTATGTATGTATGTATGTATGTATATATATATATATATATATATATATATATATATATATATATATATATATATATATATATATATATGACACAAAGTCATCTAATAGCATGCAAGAAAGACATTTTAATGTTAATGACTTAAATATTAATAAATAAATAAAAAAGCGAAAACAGACCAAACGTTTTTGGCAAAAAAGAAAAAAGGTGTAGTGCTAAATCAATGGGCTTCTTCCACGTAGCTCCAGAAATACAAGCTCCATTTCACTAAGACTTTTTCCACGCTGGAGTGAGGACATGTGAAAGTTACTTACCTCTCATCCAAAACCGGCGCCTTTCTGGGTCCTTACGAAGGAAAACCATTCGTTTTCGTCTACGGTGGGACGTTCCACACTTTGTTAACGTTAGTGGCGACTCCGTCTGAGCCCCTCAATGAGTTTACACTTCAGAAAGGCGACCTCCGAAAACGTGGCACACCGCTAACTGACCACTAACGAGCATCTCCGAACCGGTTTAGCTCCGCCGAGCAGTGGGAGAATGTCCTTCTCTAGTGCTGGAGACTGTTAATGTAGTGCAGGAGGCGTGTTTCCTCCTCCAGTCCAAGCTTTGTCCACTCTTCCTTCAGTGTGACTCAGGCAGAGTCACAGTCCTCGGCCGTATATGAGTAGCGTGGGCACGCGGCCCTGTTTTCCCACCCGTATTCCAGCAAGCCCCGCCCACTGCGGACTGGCGTCAGAGTTTTATTTTTTTTACTGACAAGCCTTTGAGAGGAATAATGTACTGTATATGCAGAGGCTTATTCGATTAGTTGGAATGTATTTTTTTCTTTTTTATCGTCTTTTTTGTCTTTCTTTTATTGACAAACAAATAATTTCATCTATTTACTGTAACATGTGTATTATTGTATTACCACATGACATCATTACAACATATGGCCGTGTATGTCGACAGAAGAATAGCAGTAATACAGTGAAATAAATGAGGACTTATATTAAATTACACGCTGGAAAAGAAGTGTAGCAAACTTAGACCTTAGATTGGATGTAACGGACGTCATGTAGCATGAGGCTCTACATCTTCCAGCTGATAAAACCATTATTCCTTCCTATTTTTGTGACATTTGAGGATTATTTATTAATTTATTTCACCTTATTAATTCGTACTGACTCGCCCAGCCAATGAAATTATAAGACCACAGTTTTGAACCACTGTCCAATCCTCGCGCAGGGGGCGGGGTTTGGTCTGGCTTTTGCGGAATACGGGTATGCTGAAAATGACGCGAGCACACCTCCTGAGTACAAACCACGACGCAAGAGCGAAGTGCGGGCAGAGTGAGGTGAATGGGGGGTGTAACGTCTCATGTGTTGTGCTCTGCGGATCGAGGCTGCGGTGTGTGTGAGCGTTCCCTCCGAGGAAGTGTGTTATATTCTTCCCAAGGACAATCCGGGCCCTCAGCACTCCTGAGGCCAAGCCAATATGCAAATATGCTGATAAAGTTAACGGCCAGGGCGCTGTATCATCGGAGTTAGGTTTCAGCAAGACATGCAGACAAAAAAGTCGAAGGCTGCACAAGCCAATGAAGGGCACGCACCTGGACAGAAGTCTGCATTTTAGATCATTTTCTTGACCTCCAAAAAATCTGCACTGGACATGAAATAGCACATGTAAGTGTCCACTAGATTAGGAGATAGATCTGATGAGGTATGATGAATTTAATATTTTGGGAAACTTTTTTTTCCTCTCTGGGCTTTCTGAAAGGGCAATGAGGCAGAACAGGCTAAATAGGTACCATGTGTGCAGACAGAGCAGAGAACACAGAGCTTCTGTGTAATCAGCACTTAGGCCTCTGCGGCACACCCACCCTCCCTACTTTTAGCAGCACAGCACTGGCATTATTGAGGTACCAGTGACGCCACTTACACCCCCAGCCCCCACTAACACACACGCGCACACAGAAATAAAGACACACACTCAGGACACCACATAAAAGCCTGGTTTTTCAGGAGTTTGACGTCTAGGTCTTAGCTTGAGGATGACTGAATGCTTGTTAGATGTACAGCACTTGACGCAAGAACAAGAATGAGTCTGAGAGGGTGGATCTGAAAATAGCAGTTTCTCGCTCTATATTTTCTCACTCTTGATACTGTGGGTACCTGTTCTTGGAGCTTGGCTTTATAGGGAAAGCATTCATGAGTTTATATGAGTGTATATGAGTGTTCATTTCCGAACGAGCGACCTTGACAACACTTAGATCACATTGAGGGACAAATGAGATCTTTGCATGAAGTATTCCAAGCCATAAAACAGCAATGTTTGAGTTTTCCTCTGGGCTCAACAAAGGGCAAAAAGAAAGGAAAATGGATTGTGCCTACTGTAGTAGTAACATGCATTCAGGAACTGTGTTCAGATCATGTCAAGAAAATGTGTTATCATAGTAAATGAGCTTATGTAATACACTTAACGCCTTATTTACAGGCAGTCCCATTGTGGCACCCCTCCCAAAGCCCTGCAACCTAATTACCTGTTTCCTCCCCATCATTTCCCCTGTTCATGGCATAGGGACATGATTTTGGCAACGTGCCCTACCATGCCATGACAGTTTTAGCTGTACTTAACAGTACAGAATTCAAATGCAAATGTCTTTTTCATACAGATACATTTGGTGCAGTGAAATAAAGACCTGCTATTAATCATCTTAAGCTCTATACATTATGTTTACCGATGTTTATCAGTTGCCATCAGCTATATGTCTCGTTTTAGGCCACTGCTGAACTACTTGTTCTTCTATAATCGCCAAGATTGTAAGCTAAGTTATTTCAAAATAGGCCATGAAAAACTCTTTTGTGCATTCTTCTCCCGGCATCAGAATCACAGCACAATCAAGGCAGCCACCCTCAAGTTCACCCTGACTCTCTAATCCAACTTACGACATCTTATCAGGCAAAAGCATGAGATCATAGGGGAACTGGGAAAATTTCAAAGAGAACTAAATGTCACAGTTCAGTGCTGAGGGACGTACAATTGGCCAACATATAATGAACTTTTAGAGAAGGAATAAGCAACAATTTCAGCAAATAGTTTGAAAGGGTCAAGGTGGACGGTGGGTCAAAAAAGATCAGACTGGCAGATTTCTGGTGGTATTAAAGGTGGTATTATATTACATGGTATTATAATTTGTTCTGATTTCTCAAATGCAGTCAAATGTAGATACAACAAACTATTGACGTTTACTTATTTAAAAAATTATTCTACATTTCATCCTTTTTTTTCTACACTGACTGGTCACTTCATGGAGCTGATAAAATGGACAGGTATGCCTAATGAAAAAATCAGTTGGGGTATAGTTCTGTGATCACCCTTTCATTTAAAACCACCATCAACTACACTTTTTCTGAATTTAGTCTGTCTATCCTTTATCTTTATTACAGCTGTAAGTCTTTTTCAGATCTGAAGCCAAAGTGGAGCTTGATAATCTCCTTTCTCTTAGAGGTAAAGGCTTTACCTGCTGATTATCTGATGGTGAGAATTTTGCTGGTCTACCAGGCCTTGCATGGTCGTAGTAACTGTGACACCTTATAACAGCTCTGGTTGGGAGGACCCAGCTGCCGGTAGTTGTTCTTAAGGTTCCAAGGATAAAAAAGGCTAGTACGGTGCTCAAAATTAAATAATGACAGATTCAGTATTATGCAAAGTGTTGGATACTTCTGCGTAATTTTCAGTTGAATATGCTTTCTGATTTTTCTGCTGCTAAACAGCCCAAAATGTGTACTTAACATCTTTTTTGAAAAGAAATTTAAAATCATAGTGGTGGTCTTTTCACCAGTTTACAGGGACCTGTACATGTTTCACTTGGTTTGCAAATCTCAAATATTGATGGAACCACAACATTGGACCTCGTACATTAATCTCTTCCTAAGTTTTGTCTTAAATGTGTTCTTGAGAAAAAGTCTGTCACATTGATGATGTGTTCTTAACCCAACATAGAACACCGGGGAACATCAGAGTCTACATTAACAACTGCCTAAGTGGGCTTATAAAGAGATTTCTTCTTAAGAACCGTTAGTGAATGAGGCTTCTTGTCTGTGTACATCTCAGGTGATATCATATAATCACATTAATCCGAGGGGGTGATTTTTGTCCTTTTTTGGCCAGAGTGATGGCTTCTGCTTTTATCCCCACTCAAATCAAGGCCTGTGAAGCATGTGCCTGGGGATCTACGAGTAGGATTAGTGATGACTTCATTTTTGCATTATGATACAGTCATAAGGATATATCCTTAGTGTCACTGGCTAAGAAAAACCCACAGGAACCTTTAGAGAAAGACAACTGATTCATCATGTGCTCTACTGTTCTACATGGAACTGCATGAGGTTAGTTTCAAGGGTTGCATAACAGGCTATACCTTCCCTGTTTAACTCAGAGACTCTGTGTTCCCTGTCTATTCACAAACAAACAGACACATGCACAAAGGCATCCAGGCAAACATGTAGACACATACACACCCTACATGTTATCTCTCTATCTGTCTCACAGCTACCCGGCTGAACGTGTTTTCGTCTCCTGGATCCCTACAAAAGGGAAACTGGCCAGAGTTGTCTAAGATGACAGTGACGTTTACTTTAGCGTGGTTCTTTAGCAAGTACCATGTGCCATGATGATCAGGATGAGTGTGCTAAAATGTACACAAGAACATTGGAGTTGGTTTATAAGGGTTGGTAATGGATTGATTATATAAGACATGAAATATATGACTCTAATTTGACCTGTGAAAAAACTATGTG
>JAMWET010002312.1:40000-51705 GCA_024036415.1 Prochilodus magdalenae | reverse complement strand
GGGAGCGTTTTGGATGCAGGTTGGAACTAACCTGAGCGGACGTGGATCTCAAGGAGCCCACTGTTCTTCTCCCACAGAGTTGATCTAGCTCTGGAGCTGTGATTGGTCAGAATGCTGTCAGAGCCCTGATTGGTTATAGGACTCATTTGATGACTGGTAAACGTACTGAGCACTATGCAGCGGTGCTGTTCCGCATGTGTGGTGGTTCTTCTTTCATTTTTTGAATTTTTTTGGTTTTTGGTTTTTCAGGTCGAGCCTGACAGTCCAGAAATCCGGCTTCTCTCTCTCTCTTCTACAAAATGATCTTCTCCTGGCTGTGATTGGTTAGGTAGGGACAAGGCCCTCAGGTCTGTCTTCGCGGCGGCAGGCTCGGCCACGTCTTCCGTCAGGCTGTTATCAGTCATGCAGGATCAGCTCTTTTTAAATGAGGAAGACCCTAAACCTGAAACCGAAACCCACAGTCATGTTTCATGAGCAGACTTCCGCTCACTGGGAATATCCGGAAAACAAGCTGCTTTGATCCGCAGCTCATAAAGTGGTCATCAGGTCAAATGCCCTGCCATGTCCTTAAATAGGGCATTTTAATGGAATCTCTAGCGCAGATTCTGAAATTATGGGATATGTTCAGCACCCTCAGGGACAGGACACGGCAGCCGCTGTCCCACCGCATGGATCAGCTCTGCTCCCTTTTGGTAGCAGCAGCTGTGTGTCCCAGTCCAGATGAGGTCTGCCCTCAGTGCTCCTGTGATGTGAAGACTGTGTTCAGAAGAGGCAGGAAAACAGGAGAGCGTGGGGAAAGACCACCGAGTTCAGACCACCAGTCCAGTCTCACCAGGAGGCTACGCTAACCGGGTATCTAGCGTTAGCATATGTGTATGGATTTAGAGCAGCATGGGACAGAGTACACAGAGCTGTACCCTATTGGTGGGCTCTTCTGGAATACCAGTTCCTCCATCCCTCTGGGTTTGACACGGTTGTAGCTTGCCGCGTTGTGAGTGACGTGAAAGACGGTTTGGAATCCTGTTTGAGTGCGTACGCGAGCGTGGATCCAGTAATATATCCCGCCCCTGAAGCGATTCAGTCTCCTTCAGGACGCGGCACTGTAAAGGGTCCAGACAAGGACACGCTACTGTCAGATTGTCTAGAAACTCTGATGAGTCCGCGGCTAATCCTGAAACTATCGCTGCTCGAGCCAGAAGTAGCGGGTCACTTTTGGAGTTCAGTAGGTCTCTGTTTTAGGTTGAACCGTTAGCAGTGTAGTTTGGTTTTTCTGTTCACACTGTAAACAACAATCTGGATACAATCTGGATCTGCCAACCGTGGGATTTGGGCTGGCACGCTGAGCACAGCCAGCGTTAAGCAGTGACCCGTCTCCTCCTCCTTAAGAACATCTCTGGGGGAGAGGAACGAGGTAGGCCTCTACGTCCTCCGATGCGTGCGTTGTCGTGCTGGGGGAGTCTAGTGAACAGGTTGTAAGACATTTTAAACGTTGTTAGAAATGAATGTACGCGACGTACTGGGAAGGACATGACTGGCGAGCTGAAGGCGTATTAGAGGTTATTGGAAGGGACAGCTAGGCGTGGACAATCACCCTCCCTCAGATGAGGACAGGTGTGGGGTTTTGGAGCTACGAGGCTGATGTGGCTAATGAGTAAAACAGCTCTGTGTGAAACCCCGGTGTGGAAAACCATAAACCAGCACAGACGTGCCTCTCATGTGGTGCACTGTAATGTACAGACGTGCGTCTCTGTCCAGGATCTTTAAACTTATTTACGCTAACAGCAGCAAGACACAAATTATTCATTATATAAATTAATAATTCTATAATTATTTTAATGTACAGCCCTCAATTAAGGTCAGTAAGAGTGCGTAAACAAATCGTCGTGGGAAACAGTTCCGTGTCGGTTCCGATGTTGCCGAACACCTGTGTTCTAGAGAAACTTACTGGGTCAGATCTGCTCCAGTGGTGGTGAAGGTAACCAGACGTCCCCTCTAAAAGCTCCCTCACAGGAAGTTCCTACATGAGGTGGTTCTGAATACGCTGCCTGATGTCTGAGACGCCCCCCCCCCCCCCCTGTCCCCTTTAGATCCACGACTGACGAGAGACTACTACAGCCTTTAAAACTCCATTAGTGGTGGAGACGATTACATGCCTGCAGGGCGCTGTCGAGGTCAATCAGTCCCCCAAAGGAACTTAGTATTTCCAGGTTTGTCACAGATTTCATCACCAACATTCCATGACAACACTCAGAACACACGTGTGGTTAACCCCGTCTACATGGTAGGTTAGAGGGTCAGTAACAAGATACTATAATGCGTGTTCTAGATATGGAGAACCCTGGTTCCCATCACCACCACTGTAAAGAACATCTGAACCACCTCACACCTGTTGAAGTCTGTGTAGACGTGTGTGTAGTGTTTGAACTAACCTGTGACTTCTTGTTTTTCCTGAACGCTGCGATGGGATATAACAGCAGGTCTGTGTGTTCTGTCCTGTCGTGTTGGGGTGCTGTTTCTGTCTTTCTGTCCATTTCTGTGTAGTTCTCTTTTCCACTGTGGGGCTGAATGGTTCTGAGCACGGTGAGGAACCGTTCCAGTGACACTTGCTCTTAGGGTTGCCACCTTTCGGAAATGAATAGTCCCTACCTGCTTAAATGCTGGACTCAGCGTGTTGTTTCCGGCATGGTTAGTACAGAGACGGAGTTTAGATTACAATAATCATCCTAGCTAAGCTAATGTGCTTCTCTCTTCTAGCTAAGCTATTGCAGCTGGGCTTCTCTCTCTCCTAGCTAAGATAATGCTACTGGGGTTCTCCCTCTTCCAGCTAAGCTAATGCTACTCGGGTTCTCCCTCTTCTAGCTAAGCTAATGCTACTGGGGTTCTCCCTCTTCTAGCTAAGCTAATGCTACTGGGGTTCTCCCTCTTCTAGCTAAGCTAATGCTTTTGGGCTTCTCTCTCCTAACTAAGCTAATGTGCTTCTCTCTTCTAGCTAAGCTAATGCTACTAGGCTTCTCTCTTCTAGCTAAGCTAATGCTACTGGGGTTCTCTCTCTTCTAGCTAAGCTAATGCTACGGGGGTTCTCCCTCTTCTAGCTAAGCTAATGCTTTTGGGCTTCTCTCTCTCCCAACTAAGCTAATGCTACTGGGCTTCTCTCTTCTAGCTAAGCCAATGCTACAAGGCTTCTCTCTCCTAGCTAAGCTAATGCTACTGGACTTCTCTGTCCTAGCTAAGCTAATGCTACTGGGGTTCTCTCTCTTCTAGCTAAGCTAATGCTACTGGGCTTCTCTCTTCTAGCTAAGCTAATGCTACTGGGCTTCTCTCTCTCCTAGCTAAGCTAATGCTACTGGGCTTCTCTCTCTCCTAGCTAAGCTAATGCTACTGGGCTTCTCTCTTCTAGCTAAGCTAATGCTACTGGGCTTCTCTCTTCTAGCTAAGCTAATGCTACTGGGCTTCTCTCTTCTAGCTAAGCTAATGCTACTGGGCTTCTCTCTCCTAGCTAAGCTAATGCTACTGGACTTCTCTGTCCTAGCTAAGCTAATGCTACTGGGGTTCTCTCTCTTCTAGCTAAGCTAATGCTACTGGGCTTCTCTCTTCTAGCAAAGCTAATGCTAATGGGGTTCTCCCTCTTCTAGCAAAGCTAATGCTTTTGGGCTTCTCTCTCTTCTAGCTAAGCTAATGCTACTGGGCTTCTCTCTTCTAGCTAAGCTAATGCTACTGGGCTTCTCTTTTCTAGCTAAGCTAATGCTACTGGGCTTCTCTCTTCTAGCTAAGCTAATGCTACTGGGCTTCTCTCTTCTAGCTAAGTTAATGCTACTGGGCTTCTCTCTTCTAGCTAAGCTAATGCTACAAGGCTTCTCTCTCCTAGCTAAGCTAATGCTACTGGGCTTCTCTCTTGTAGCTAAGCTTATGCTACTGGGCTTCTCTCTTGTAGCTAAGCTTATGCTACTGGGCTTCTCTCTCCTAGCTAAGCTAAAGCTACTGGGCTTCTCTTTCCTAGCTAAGCTAAAGCTAGCAGATGTGTTTCTCCTAGCTAAGCTAGTGCAAGTGGGCTCCACTCTCCTAGCTAAGGTAAAACGATGATCACGTATCACCTCCTTGGAGGACAAAGAGAAATGCTGAGAGAGACTGTCCTGGACTGACGTGTTTGTGTGTGTGGCTGTTAGCTTGTTAGCAGTTAGCCACTCTTTTGTTTAACTTCTTGAGTATTTCCTGGTTCTGGTTTAGCAGCTCCGCAGAAAAAGAAACTGTAACTGGTTTCACAGGTCCACGCCAGTGGGCGGGACAGCGGAACGGCACAGTGCGGCCCTGAGAACCATTCAGCTCTACAGTGAGAGGAGCCCTTTGTTTATGAGCCAGTGTCTGTGATTGTTCCTTATTCTCTCGGTTTCTGTGCATGCAGGAGAAGTTACACGGAGAGGCCGCCTCTGTACATCCGCCTCAACTAACACCCCTCTCTCTCTCTCTCTCTCTCTCTCTCTCTCTCTCTCTCTCTCTCTCTCTCTCTCAGGGTCTCAGGTCTATCACTCCGCATTATGCATAATTGTCCAGTTCCTGCTCCTGAGGCTCATGGGAAGGACGGTCACAGCTGTACTGAGCAGCTTTATCTTTCAGATGGTGAGGAGGATCTGTGTACACACACCAACACACTCACACACCAACACACACACCAAGACTCTCTCTCGCACACCAACACACTCACACACCAACACACGCACCAAGACTCTCTCTCGCACACCAACACACACACCAACACGCTCACACACCAACACACACACCAACACTCTCTCTCGCACACCAACACACACACCAACACGCTCACACACCTACACACACACTAACACGCTCACACACCAACACACACACCAACATTGGAACATCATATGTTTTATCTATGTATCCCCCCAATTAGACGATACGTCTAGCACCAACAACACACTCACACACCAACACACTCACACACCAACACACTCGCACACCAACACACACACCAAGACTCTCTCTCGCACACCAACACACTCCACAACACCAACACACACTAACATAGACTCTCCTCTCGCACCACCAACACACTCGCACACCAACACACACACCAAGACTCTCTCTTTCACACACCAACACACTCACACACCAACACACACACCAAGACTCTCTCTCGCACACCAACACACTCACACACCAACACACACACCAAGACTCTCTCTCGCACACCAACACACTCACACACCAACACACACACCAAGACTCTCTCTCGCACACCAACACACACACCAAGACTCTCTCTCGCACACCAACACACACACACACCAACACACACACCAAGACTCTCTCTCGCACACCAATACACTCACACACCAAAGATCTACTCTTTGTTTTGCACACCCATAACACTCACACACCAACACACACACCAAGACTCTCTCTCGCACACCAACACACTCACACACCAACACACACACCAACTCTCTCTCTCTCTCACTCTCTCTCACCCACTCACACACACAAATCAGTCTGAAACATCTCACATGTTGCTCTGATACACAAAACCAAATCAGATTAAAGACATTAACCCAAAGAGAACTGTAACACGGTTAGCTCACATTAACCCACCACACTAACACCTACACTAACACCTAAGCCACGAATACACGGGCTGAATAAATATAACGGGTGAGTTTACGTCCAGAAGCAGACTGTTCAGCCATTTCAGATTCTCTGGGCGGGTCTCCGCCGCAGCTCTGTGGTGTATTCGTGCAGAGCATGCTGGGAACTGAACACTATCAGCTTGTTAAATCTGCCATCTCCTCTTCTCTTTCTCATCACAAGGGAAGTGCTAGAATAATAACCGAGTCATTATTTGGACTCTTCAGACAACAAGAGTCTCAGCCAGCACGGTCGAGTCTAGAACCCTGACATGAAGGTCGATGCGTCACGAACTTAACGAGCAGACAGAACCAAAACGTCAAATCAGTACAAAGCCCTGAGTCGTACTCCGCAGTCAGCAGGATGGCACAGTAATAGCACACGTGGTCTTTAAGCTGGAACGGCCCTTTTAGAACCTTCTTTGTGTTTTCCAACCTGGAGTTGAACTAATGACGATGAACTGGTTCCACTGGCTTTACAGATCCTTTATCACAGTAGAGAGCCGTGTTCCTCCACCCTGGTCCTCCAGGCACCCTGCCCTGCACGTGTGGGTGGACTCCCCCTGTACCTCTGACAGGGTCATGTCAATGAGCTGATGAGATGGGTCAGGTGTGTTGACAGCGGGGAGCCTCCCGGACCAGGGTGGAGAAACAGTGGTGTAGAACAATGCTAAGCATGTGGGTGTGCTTAAAGGTGAACTTCACCGATTCTGCATAATTATACGGGTGGGGTGTAAACAGAGTCAGTCAGAGTGGGTTCGGTGTGAAACACAAGTTCTAGAAAACTTACTGGGTCAGAACCGTTCCCAGTGGTGGTGAAGGTAACCAGACGTCCCCTCTAAAAGCTCCCTCACAGGAAGTTCCTACAGGAGGTGGTTCTGAATACGCTGCCTGATGTCTGAGACACTGTTTATGATAGTGTGGAGAAGATCTCAGCCTTAAACTCCATTCATGGTGGAGGGATACATGCTGCAGGGCGCTGTGAGGTCAAATAGTCCCCCCACATCTTATCTGCTGGAGGCTAGTAAATATTCCAGCTGCTCAGGTGGTCAGAGGCGGGGAACCTCAGGGTCTTTCCCAACAGAGGTGCACCGCAGGTGGGCTAGTGGGCAGCTATGCTAAAGGTTAAATGAAGGTTAAGGTCGATTGTTAGTCTCACGAGTGCTGTGGTTCCTCCCGCTCCTCAGTACGGGTCTGTACTGACCGTAAGAGCTACACAGCAGTGGGTTGGTGGTTTCTGAAGGAACCAGCTCAAACCTTCAGGTAAGCGGCTCCTGCTAGCATCTTGCGTGACACATTGCTCTCTGACATGTCTCGGTATCTCCGTCACCGGTACTGAGATGGTATCGGTATTGGTGCACCGCTTTTCACAACCTTAAGCATGACCCACGAAACTAAACTCTGAATCTAAACTTAAGATCTAAATAGGAAATGAAATCATTTGAATATGTAAACAATAACTGGGAAGCCTGGAGCAGCTAGGAAAGCATTTGCATGAGAATCCCGGCAGGATTTTAATGTCTGTGTGTCTCTCTCTGTCTCCCTCTCTGTCTCCCTCAGGCGTATCTGCTGACCGGTTATTACTACACAGCTACAGACGAGTACGACATCAAGTGGACGATGCCTCACTGCGTCCTCACGCTGAAACTCATCGGTATAGTCCACATTCACACTCCACAGCTGTATTCACAAACCCAGCGTCAGTCTGTGTGTCTGAGAGCGTCCAGTGTGTCCAGATGTTCTCTCAGTGCCATTGTTAATGATGCTGTCTGTCGTTTCACAGGTTTATCGCTTGACTACTACGACGGAGGAAAAGAACCAGTGAGTTCCCGTGTTTTCAGACCAGCTCCCACTACCTTCATATCCTGCCTCGCCTCATGAGCCTCTCTGGCTTTAATCCTTCTGTTGGTCCTGTGTTTATTTTAAGTATCGTGGATACACAAGGTATTCTCTTGCTCTGATTGGCTGCTGTCTAGTTACCAGTGTCCTACAGTACTGCTACAGTCGTCGTGACCTGTAGTCTATGGACCACCACCACTCTCCTTAGTAGCGGTGTTGATGGCCTGGTCTCCATACACAGATTTAACCTACTCCGAGATTCAGTTACACTGACTGTGTTTCACGTAAACATGGGAATATCATTATAGACACCAAAAAACCCCATCAGATATAGAATATTAATCTGCGGTCCTCTTCTAAATGATAACGTTAATATAGGAGAGAAACACATTCTCCGTTCTGACGGGAGGTGATCTAGCTTCTTAGTTGGAGTTCATATACGTGACTCTGCTCGGTCCGCTGACTGTTCACTGCTCACGCTCGGGCCATCCGGATTACTGTCCTACACATCTGTCAAGATCTGTGTACTTATCTCCTCAAGCTGATTTTAAATATGAACCGTCTTTAATTTTAGAACAGGGAGGGAGAAGAGGGAGAGTCGGTCTGATAAGAACCCTGAAAATGATTTGCTGAGCTGATTCGATGAAGTATAATGAAAGTATGAAACAAAGGAAGAATTAGTAAACTGGACGGATGGTGGAAAACGAGTGATGGAAGATAGTGTTTTATCTAAAACTCACTTTAACCACCGACAGGCCGCCCAGAACACACTGAGCAAAACGCCGGGGGACCACCAGCTTCGCTGCTAGTGAGCCAGCAGTGGTCCGCCGTCCTCTTGTTAGCAGTGCTCAGCAATCGATACTTTGGTTTACAATCCAGTGCACTAGGTGTAACTCTAAAACTCTTTTCCAACACAGGGTTGTTGTGTTGTTGTTGTTGTTGTTTATATTGTTGTTGTATAATCTTGTTGGACTATAATAAGACGGTTCTGTGGTTCTAAGTTATTATTATTGCTCTAATCGGGCGGAATTATCTGATGACGCCTTCACTATATGAAACACGGGTTTAGAAATAAGCGGGACATGTTAATACTTTTGTTTAATTTGAACGATAAATAAATATTGGTAGTGTTTTATGATTATTCCTGTGTATTTACGCTGATTAAAAAGCTGCCGCGGTGTGTAAGCGACCGCTGCGATATGGTAGGTTGCTCTGTAACTTGATGTGCATCATCATGTTATGGAGAGCGTGTGGACCCTTAGCTGTGCGTGAGTAGGCAGCGTTCAGGGCTGTGAGGGTGTTCCTGTGGAGCTGTGCTCATGCCGGGGTCTCAGCTCGGAACTGAAGTGGTACAGCGTGTACCTTTAAACCTACAGCCGGACCTGAACAGACTCCGAAGGGGAAATTCCCTTCCTCTGATCGGTGCAGTTCACCAGGGTTAATCTGTGTCCGGAGAGCCAGCTGGTAGTGTTTGGCCTTCACGTCGTGTGTAGTCGTGTGCTGATCGGTCAGTTTGTGGGTGTTGGGTTTAATATTGATCAGTAATAGATGTTTCCACATGACGGTGGGCAGTAAATCTGAATAACTGAGTGTGTGAGGTGTGAACAGAGTGAGAGGGGGCTTTTGGAGGGGGGCTAGGTTAGCGTCACCACCACTGTGAACAGTTCTCACTGTAAGTTTATCTAGAACATCACTCTGTTTACATCTCAACTGTGGAACTATGTAGAAGGTGTTGGAGGATTCCCCTTTATATTCACTGTTAACTGTTCAAGTAGAACAAGAGAACGTTCAGTCGGCTACAGTTACTAGAAACGTTGTTGTTGTTGTTGTTGTTGTTGTTGATCAGACCCAGATAACTGTATCGTGCCTGATCACCGTCTGTGACAGTCGTTGATATGAAATGTGAGTTGACCTGTCTGAACGTTCACCGTGTCTCCACCTTAATCACGTTTCTGTGTCTCCTGCTCCGTGCATTAGTCTCAGCTGAGCGCCGAGCAGCAGCAGGCCGCTCTCCCATCCACCCCGTCTCTGCTGGAGGTTTGCGGTTTCTCCTATTTCTACGGCGGCTTCCTGGTGGGTCCCCAGTTCACCCTGCGCAGTTACCAGAAGCTGGTTTCCAGAGAAATGACTGACTGCCCTGGCGAGGTGCCCAACAGGTGAGCCGCAGCTCATTATAGGCCACCGAGTCACTGAACATGTGGTTAAAGTTTGGCTGAACACGGGCACCGCCTCCGGCCTCCATCCTCCCCGCAGGGACTCCATCTCTCCTGTCGTTTTCAGCACTGTGTCCGTTTGTAAAGCACGGGTCAGTGAGCTGAGCTGGTGTCAGAGGTTTGGTTCTGTAGTTCTATGAGGCTAATGTCTCCCTCCCTGTTAGGAGGAGGCCGTTTGGCATGTGGGGAGCGTTAGATACACGTTCTCCCCACAGCAACACGCATGTTTCATCACCGTGTCCAGTGTGGGCACCACTGTTCACAGCTGGAGTTCAGCTGGGAAACACTTTCCGTCCAGATGATGAAAAACTGCGGTACGGAAGTGCGTATACACAGACGAGTGAATACCCAATCGGAAGGCTGAATTAATTTTGTCTCACTCTGTCTGTAGAAGATGTCACAGGCCCTGTTCCTGTGTGGGCATGTCAAGGTCCGGATGCAGTGCCTCATTAGCATATCGAATAATCCCATGTGTTCCTGTAGCTGTGTACATTATTATATAATTCCTTTATATTATATTTGTCTCCAGATTCTTTTTATGTTTATATATTGAGGAGAAAATTAAAAAAAATAATAAATAAATTAATAAAATGTAAATTAATATATATATATATATATATATATATATATATATATATATATATATATATATATATATATGAGAGAGAGAGAGAGAGAGAGAGAGAGAGAGAGAGAACAATAATATAGCTATTGTTTATGTTCAAATTTAAGGAATTTAATTAATTTTAATTTAAGTTTTAAGAATTCAGAGAACTAGAATATTTAAAATGAAATTAAAATGATGATAAATTTTTTTTCCCAATATGTCAAATTTGGCGAATAGTCCATGGAATAGTCCGAAGCTCGGTTTTGAGTCGTCTGTTAGCATTGTGCTAACTGCATGTCTAATGCCTCATGGTTCAGACTGTGTTGAGTGATTAGCAGGTCTGCTTGAGATGACTGAACACCTCAACACGTGCGTGATGCTCTGTCACTCTGCTAGCTGCGTTAGCCTCGTAGCTCCAGTCTGAAGTAATGAATCGAACGTCTCACGCCTCCCAGCTGATCCACCGTGTTCAGAGGATGGATGATTTCACAGTGAGGTGCCGTGAAGCGCGTTGGTCCTCCGTGTTCGGAATCACTTGCGGTGCTGAGGAATCCCGCTCTGTGTGTTGCAGCGTGATCCCTGCCCTGAAGCGCTTCAGCTTGGGGGTGTTCTTCCTGCTCATCTTCACGATATGTGGGCCGTCCTATCCAGACAGCTACTACCTTACAGATGAGTTTGAGGTAAGTGGATTGTGGCTGCTATTAAGAATGCACCAATATGGGAATTCTGGGCCGAAGCCCAGATCCGAAAGCTGATATGCATACGGGATGTGTATCGGATTTTGAATCTCAGATATAACCGGGATAACTATAGCTCTGAAATGATCAGATTCCGTGTATAGTTTTGCTCTTCACGCTGCAGATACACATCTGTGTCATGTGACGGAAGAGATTAGACTGGGGTCACTTCCACCTGCTGTGTAAACAGAGTCTCAGGGGCTGTTCTAGTAAACCTGTTCTTTAACCCGAACCATGTCCCTTCTCTTTTGGGATCACTTTACACGCACTGCCTGTGTGGCAGCTCTGCTAGCACATCACCTGAGACCATGTAAACCTCCACGTCCAGACGGATTTAAATTAACAACATTTTCACTGAATAATTAGCATTAATAGGATCGGATGGGGAGGGACTGTAACACTTTACATGGTGACGGAGAAGGACCCGCTCTTCAGGGAATAAGGGCTGGTCGGCTTGCCCCCTGCCCCTCTTCGGGCAGTAGCTAGAACACGCCGGAACACCACGTTTCTGTGTGTTATTGAGCCAAAAACTACAAACGCCAGCCCTTTGAGCTCCATGAAATGGACTGGGGGTTTCATAGGGTGTTTCTTGATATGAACCCCCATCTACATCATCTTATACCCATCTACAATTTTTTATTTTTTTAATGGCCATCTATGTTTTATTTAT
>JAMWET010002312.1:15000-35000 GCA_024036415.1 Prochilodus magdalenae | reverse complement strand
ATGCTGTTGACTCAGAAGACTGCTGCTCTGGAACTGAATGATCCATGCTCCGCCCACAAACGCATTCCTTTGTAGCAACTGTTGCCAGGTGGGACAAGCTGTACAGAACATTGGCTAAAGTTTTGCCCAAGCAGTTTTTAATAGAATGTGTGAAGTTACGATTATTAGTTTTAGATAACTGTGTATGTGTGAGTCTGTTTGTTTGTCTGGAGATTGATCGTGAGAGGGATAGACAGTTGACCGATCGGCTAAGCAGGAGCGTTAATGTTGCTAGCTAGCCGAGCGTACGACTCCAATTACATCATCATACTATAAGTAGGACTGATTGCTCCATTGTAAGTGTGAGCGTTCCATATTGGCCCTAGAATCCATTTCCTCAGGAATTTCATATTAGCCCAAGGAATGTTATCCTGACCCTGGAATTCCTATTCATCTAGAAATTTCATACCGAGCCAGGATATTCCATATAGTCACTGGAAATCTCCACATGTCTCCAGAATTTCCACATTTTTACTCTCTAATTCTAATTCTATTCTGTGCCAGGAATTTCATATTGGCTCTTGAATTCCAAATTGCCACAGACATCAGAATTCCATGTTGTTCCAGAGTTTCCATACGGACCCTACAGTTCCTTTCTGGTTCAGGAATTCCATTACATGGTCACCTTATAAGCGAACACTGTCAATGTCAGACCGTCTATGGAACAACAGATACCTGGGGGAAAGGAGCTGCTTAGCGTTAGCTTTGCTGGCATGCTAATGGCTCGGCCCACCACAGAACGCGTTGAGTTCTAGATAACTAGAGCACCGACACAAATTTAGCTGGTTTAAAAATAGGATTAAAGTCTTGGAGTGTAGAGGGAGCGCTGAAGGCAGATCTGTAACCTGATAGGCTAACCTAACGTTAGCTTAGCGAGCAGCTACGGACACAACAGTGCCAGCATCACAGTACAGCCTCTGGGCTTTTGATTCAGTAGGCCAGTAGCTAGGCTAGAGAAGCCAGCTAGCATTAGCCTAGCTCCTGCAGATCCATGGCACAGGTTCAGTCTCTGCTTCCTGTCCCTGTGACATCACTTCACATTCTCAGATTAGAGTCACCTGAACTTACCTGAGCTGGTAACGTGCTAGCTAAGCTAATGCTAACCAGTGTCTCTATCCTAGTTAGCAGCTCACATTCAGCCGGGTACTCGGAACAGGTACATAGCTGTACAGGTGAATGGAAAACCGCCCTGTAGGTGCATGTGATACGGCTCGTGAAGCTGGCTCGGCGTGAAGCACAGCCACCGGAGGACAATAAGAAGCGATGGAATCCCAGGTTTTCAGGTTTTATCCCGACACTGAGCGTGTGTTGGTGGCAGCAGCTGTGGCGACTGTTCTGTAGAGCTTGTCCAAACAGCAGCAGCTAAGAAGTAAGGTGTGTGTGGGCGGAGCTTGGATCGCGGGTAGTTTAGTTATTTCTTATTCGAATTTAGTTTTGTTTTTAATTTTTACGTGTTTTCATGTTTTCTGACCTGCAGCCAGTTCAGACTCAAACCAGACACTGTAATGTACCACACACTCACGCACACACTCACACAGTGCAGTGGAGCTCAGATATGCCTTTCCGTGTCCACGAATGTTCTTCTTCTTCTTCTTCTTCTTCTTCTTCTTCTCTGTTTTTAACTGATTCTGCCGTGGATCTATTTTTAGTGATCAGTTTTAGGACGGGCTGTTTTTGATTTTTACTTTTTTTGTTTTTTTTGTAATTTTTGTAGTCATTTTTTCCAAACAAGGAATGTCCACGCTCGTCTTTCTCACTCGTACGCTTTACGCCTAAACTGGAACACAAGCAAAAAAGCGCAGGGGAAGAATAGAAGCCCAGGAATGATGAACTCAACACTATACCTGCCAACATGGTCTCTCTCTGTGTGGAGCGGCGGTGTCGCGGCCTCAGGTAGCCGGACGTCACCTCGCAGTGAGAACACAGCCTAAACTTTTGGTGCTGGTTGGTGCCGTAAACGGTACACCCCCCCCACCTCACCCCCACCAACACCACCAACAACGCCCACAGCCCTTTGTCCCCTGCCCCCTGCCCCGCCCCCCAATGCTTCATTAAAGGAATTTCCAGCCTTCCTGTTGCTTGAGGCCACCGACAGTGTTGATGAGCACAGCAGCGCCCCCTGCTGCCGGTGGCGCCTTCACTAAGCAGCTCATTGGTGTAGATATTTCAGACTCTGTTTGTTCCCACCCTGATGCCCTAATCCGATCTCCTCCTCACGCCATCACGCCAGTCGGCCAGCAGGACTACTCTGGGCCGGCCTGCAGCGTCGGCTCTGTTCTCTTTGCGCCCTCAGCACTGCCGCGGTGTGGAGACGGGCCGGGCCTCTCTGTAGGGGTTCTGCTCGGAGGTTTGGCTGGTGGGAGTTGTTGTTATTGTTGTTGTTGTTGTTGGAGAAACTAATTCTGCCTTACTGTTACCAAATGTACAAACAGGAGCTGATTTTAAATGAGACTTTTTGTAAAGTTCATTAAAATGCTGGATTTGATCAAACCTGCTCTCCACACGCTTCCTTCCTGTCCGCCCGCTTCGGCCCGTCTGCTCGGCTGGAGGAGGGAGCCGGCATGACGTCATTATGCAGTCTGGACTTATGGGGCAGGAGAGATGGCAGGAAGGGGGTGGGAGGGGGACGGAGAGGTGGAGGAGTAGGAGGGAGCATCTTTACACTGTCAGCCAGGAGAAGTGGGATTTAGTACAGAGGTGGAGTTCGGGACAGTAACATCCACCCAGTACAGAGACAGGAGGATCTGAACCAGAGAGAGATGGAGAAAGAGATAAAGAGAAAGAGGGAGAGATGAGAATGGAGAACAGATAAGGGAGAAGGAAAGGAGAAAGAAGGGAGGACAAGGAGAAGAGAGAAATGTAGAGATGGAGAAAGTAGAACAGGTGAGATGAAAAGGAGAGATGTGGAATGATGGAGAGATGAAAGATGAGAAAGGTACAGAGAAGGAAGGGAAAGAGAAAGATGAGGAGAAACGGGTAAAGAGATGGAGAGTGGAGAAATAGAGGGGGAGAGAAGAGAGACCGGAGAAGGGGGAGAGAGAAAAGTGAGTAAGAGGTAAACTGAGAGATGGGGAGCGGAGAGGGAGAAGGAAAGGGAGAAATAGAAGGAGGGATAAAGCGAGTGAGAGGAGGAGAGGAGATTGGCAGGAAAGATGGAGAGAAGAGTGAGTAGGAGGTAAATGGAGAGATGGGGAGAGGGAGAAGGAAAGGGGAGAAACAGAGAGATGAAGAGGGAGAGATGGAGAGAAGGGGGGAGGGAAAGGAGATTGAGAGAAGAGATAAGAAGAGACGGAGAGATGAGATGGACAGAAGAGAGGGAGAGACGGGGGAGAAGAGAGGGATAGATGAGGGGGGAGAGAGAAGAGGGGGGGATGAGGAGATGGAGAGATGAGAGAAGAGAGATGGAGAGAGAAAGAGAGAGACGTGGTGTGGGCGGTTTAAGAATCGCATGGAGAGGGAGGGGCAGTTAAACGGGGCAGTGCCTCCATCTCTACCTCTCTCCCTCCCTCCCTCTCTCTCTCTATATCTCTCTTTCTCCCTCCCTCCCTCTCTCTCTCTCTCCCTCCCTCTCTCCCTCCCTCCCTCTCTCTCTCTCTCCCTCACTCTATCTCTCCCTCCCTCTATCTATCCCTCCCTCCCTCTCTCTCTCTACATCTCTCTCTCTCCCTCCCTATCTCTCTCTCTCCCTCTCTCTCTCTATCTCCCTCTCTCTATCTCTCTCTCTCTCGCTCCCTCCCTCTCCTCTTTCTCCCTCTCTCCCTCTCTCTCTCTACATCTCTCTCTCCCTCCCTCTCTCTCTCTACATCTCTCTCCCTCCCTCTCTCTCTCTACATCTCTCTCTCTCCCTATCTCTCTCCCTCCCTCTCTCTCTCTATCTCTCACCCTCTCTCCCCCCTTTCTCTCTCTCTCTCTCTCTCTCTCTCTCTCTCTCTCTCCCCCTCTCCCTTCCTCTCTCCCTCCCTCTCTCCCCTTCTCCCTCCCTCTCTCCCCTTCTCCCTCTCCCTCTCCCTCTCCCTCCCTCTCTCTCTCTCTACATCTCTCTCCCCCCTCTCTCTCTCTCTCCCTCCCTATCTCTCTCTCTCTCCCTATCTCTCTCTCCATCTCCTCTCTCTCTCTCTCTCCCCCCCCTTTCTCCCTCTCCCCCCTCTCTCCCTCTCCCTCCCTATCTCTCTCTCTCTCCCTCCCCCCCCCTCTCTCTCTCTCTCTCCCTCCCCCCTCTCTCTCTACGCTCTCTCTCTCTCTCTCTCTCTCCCTCCCCCCGCTCTCTCTACATCTCTCTCTCTCTCTCTCTCTCTCTCTCTCTCTCTCTCTCTCTCCCTCCCTCCCTCCCTCTCTCTCCTTCTTGAACATCTCTCCTGCAGCTCGAATTTTCCACAGAGCTGACCGAAGGCCTGGTGCTGCAGCCTCTCACTCTCTCTCTCTCTCTCCTCCTCCTCCTCCTCCTCCTCCTCCCTGTATGTGTGAGAGTGCGTTCCGGATGCAGTGAGGGTCCTGCAGGCTGCCAGATTCCCACCTCAAGGTAACGTTGGATTTCTTTTCCCATCCGTTCCTCGCGTTTGGGTCGGGGTCTTTTCTTATTCGACGGATCGGCCACTAAAACCCACCGAGCTCCTGTTCGCCAGCGCCTTGTTGGAATTTTCCGCTCCACCTTAAATGATGCCGCAGTTACTGCAGCACCGTGTGAGGTGGAACGGGAGACTCCGAGGCGACGCTGGCGAGTCCGCCTGGTTTAGGATCCCGGTAGTAGCCGTAGTGGCGGCGTTGTCATGTTATTCTCTGATCGAGAAAACCCACCCGTGCTGGGGCACGAGCCCACCCGTCTCGAGCGCGCACGTCGACGCAGAGCGCAGAAAAATGGCCACATGGGGAGGAAAAACGCCAAGGCGTCGTATTTACGCAGGACTGGCGATGGTGCAGCTTCACCTGGCCAGAGCAGACAGGCTGCTGAGGCAGCAGCTGCAGGTCGTCCTTGCTCCGTCCACCTGCCGGGGGATAAGGCAGGGGGCAGGCAGGCAGCTGCGAGAGCTTCAGTGGGGTGGTTTGGGGCAGGTTGGCCTGGTCAGCGTAGGGTGGGCTTTTCTAGTGGTGGGGTGGTTTAGCTGGTGTAGCAGCCTTATCACCCTTGGTGACAACCTTCAATAGACCACCGAGGCTGTAGATAAAAGACCTAGCCAGACTCAGGTCGGATTAAGGTGGACTGGGTTTGATTCTGGATGGTTAGAGAGGGTTTGGGTCGGATTAAGGTGGACTGGGTTTGATTCTGGATGGTTAGAGAAGGTTTGGGTCGGATTAAGGTGGACTGGGTTTGATTCTGATTGGTTAGAGAGGGTTTGGGTTGGATTAAGGTGGACTGGGTTTGATTCAGATTGGTTAGAGAGGGTTTGGGTTGGACCGAGGTGGACTGGGTTTGATTCTGATGGGTTAGAGAGGGTTTGGGTTGGATTGGGCTTGATTCTGATTGGTTAGAGAGGGTTTGGGTCGGATTAAGGTGGACTGGGTTTGATTCTGGATGGTTAGAGAGGGTTTGGGTTGGATTAAGGTGGACTGGGTTTGATTCTGGATGGTTAGAGAAGGTTTGGGTCGGATTAAGGTGGACTGGGTTTGATTCTGATTGGTTAGAGAGGGTTTGGGTTGGACCGAGGTGGACTGGGTTTGATTCTGATGGGTTAGAGAGGGTTTGGGTTGGATTGGGCTTGATTCTGATTGGTTAGAGAGGGTTTGGGTTGGATAAAGGTTAACTGGGTTTGATTCTGATTGGTTAGAGAGGGGTTTGGGTTGGATTAAGGTGGACTGGGTTTGATTCTGATTGGTTAGAGAGGGTTTGGGTTGGATTAAGGTGGACTGGGTTTGATTCTGATTGGTTAGAGAGGGTTTGGGTCGGATTAAGGTTGACTGGGTTTGATTCTGATTGGTTAGAGAGGGTTTGGGTTGGATTAAGGTGGACTGGGTTTGATTCTGATTGATTTTGGGTGGGATTACAGGTGAACTGGGTGGAATTGGTTAGAGAGGGTGGACTGGGTTGGATTCTGATTGGTTAGTTGAGGGTTTGGGTCGGATTAAGGTTGACTGGGTGATTTGATCTGGATTGGTTAGAGAGGGTTTGGGTTGATTAAGGTGGATGGGTTTAATTCAAGGGTTAGAGGGGTTTGGGTTGGAGCGGGTGGATTAAGGGTTTAGGACTGGGTTTGATTCTGATTGTTGGTTAGAGAAGGTTTGGGTTGGATTAAGACTGTGATTCTGGATGGGGTTAACTGGGATTGATTCTGATTGGTTAGAGAGGGTTTGGGTTGGATTAAGGTTGACTGGGTTTGATTCTGGATGGTTAGAGAGGGTTTGGGTTGGATTAAGTTGGATTGGGCTTGATTCTGATTGGTTAGAGAGGGTTTGGGTAGGATAAAGGTTAACTGGGTTTGATTCTGGTTGGTTAGAGAGGGTTTGGGTCGGATTAAGGTTGACTGGGTTTGATTCTGATTGGTTAGAGAGGGTTTGGGTCGGATTAAGGTTAAGACCTGACTGGGTTTTTCGGATTCTGATTGGTCTGGTTTAGAGAGGGGGTTTGGGTTGGATTAAGGTTGACTGGGTTTGATTCTGATTGGTTAGAGAGGGTTTGGGTAGGATTAAGGTTGACTGATTTCTGATTGGTTAGAGAGGGTTTGGGTTGGATTCTGGGTTTGATTCTGATTGGTTAGAGAAGGTTTGGGTCGGATTAAGGTTGACTGGGTTTGATTCTGATTGGTTAGAGAGGGTTTGGGTTGGATTAAGGTTGACTGGGTTTGATTCTGATTGGTTAGAGAGGGTTTGGGTTGGATTAAGGTTGACTGGGTTTGATTCTGATTGGTTAGAGAGGGTTTGGGTTGGATTAAGGTTGACTGGGTTTGATTCTGATTGGTTAGAGAGGGTTTGGTCGGATAGAGAGGGTTTGATTCTGATTGGTTAGGATTATTAAGGTGGACTGGGTTTGATTCTGATTGGTTAGAGAGGGTTTGGGTTGGATTAAGGTTGACTGGGTTTGATTCTGATTGGTTAGAGAGGGTTTGGGTTGGATTAAGGTTGACTGGGTTTGATTCTGATTGGTTAGAGAGGGTTTGGGTCGGATTAAGGTTGACTGGGTTTGATTCTGATTGGTTAGAGAGGGTTTGGGTTGGATTAAGGTTGACTGGGTTTGATTCTGGATTGAGAGGGTTGGGGTTATTAAGGTTGACTGGGTTTTGATCGGATTGGTTAGGAGGGTTGGGTTGTGGTTTCCTGAGGATTTCTGATTGGTTAGAGAAGGTTTGGGTTTTAAGGCTGATGTTTGTTCTGGAGGGGGTTTTGGTTTGATTTAAGGTGGTGGTTTGGGTGATTGGTTTTGGGTTGGATTGGGGGGTGGGGATTTTGGGTTGTGGGTTTGGATGTTTGTGGAGGGTTTTGAGGTGGTTTGGGTGGGTTTGGGTTGGATTGGGGTGGGGTGGATTTGGGTTGGATTGGGGTGGGTTAGAGTAAGGTTGGGTACGATCAGACATCATACATGACATTATTTATCTTGATAACAGTAGAATGCTGTGACATTGCCCACCCCAGGTTTGGGTGGGTAGGGTGGGTTTGAGGATAGACTGCCTTGGCCCAGGTAGGTATGGTGTGGGTTGTGTGGGGTTTGGGTGGTTTTGGTTTGGTTTTAAGTGGGACTGGGTTTAGATTTGGAGTGGTTGGGCTGGGTCAGGACTGGGTCAGTGTTTTTGGGTGTACTGAAGATGGACCTGCCTGTGATTCGGGTGGGACCGGAGGGTTTGTTAAGGTGTGGGCGGGGTTTTAATTAACCCCTGCGTTAGTGATTGAATGCTAATGAAGTGCACGTTAATGAAGACCAGCCCCCTGGTGTGTGATGCCGGCGCAGATCCGTGTGGCTCTCTGGTATTTGCACTCCTCCGTCCATGCTGTCTATCCTCATGTCTTATCTTTCACTGCTCAATGTCAGTTTAATGCATGTGTTCTTCCCCTCCTCCCTTTCTCCCTCTCTCCCTTCTGCCTTCTCCCTTCCTTCTCCCTCAGATGGCCAGAATGAGTTTGCTCTCCTTTCTCCTCTTTTGCTTGACTTCCGTTGCTCATGGCAACAAAGGTCAGTCGTCTCCCGTCCTTCTGCGTGCTGGGTTGTGAGCGGTGTGATGGTGACCACTGTAAGAGCGGATGAGAGCACGTTCTGCAGCAGAGCAAAAACCAAAAGAGCAGTCCAAGCACCCACAGCGTCTCTCTGGTTTAGCCTGTGACCCTCAGCCGCTCGTACGATCGCGCTCAGTAGCATGTAGCATTAGCAGGATCACACCGTTATGGGATGTTACCATGTGAACTATACTGGGGAATGCGGAGAGGACGGTGATCAGGGTAACGAATAGGCCCTGATTTCTGCAGCGCAGGCACAGTTTAGCCATGGACAGAAAGGCTGAGGAGGAGAAAAGTGGATGAGGAGAGAGCGGTAGAGAGAGAGAGAGAACAGGATGTACTGAGGAGGAGAGCCAGAGGAACGTACTGAGAGTTTCTCCACCGTACCTGCCGACGCAGTCCGCCCAGACATGTTTGATGTCTGGAGTTCGGTTTTGTGAGTTTTGCACTGGAGCTACAAGGCTGACTGGTATCACCATCCGGGACACACTGCACCAGTTAGCATCCTGCTAGCCAAGCAAAACCGCCCGATTTGCACATTTCCCCTTTAGCGCAGATGCTATTGACCAGCTGAGCAGGTTAGTGTCGGAATACAGACGGCTACGAACCACCAATCAATAGGCACCAAATCTCCTCTGCCTGTACATCCTTTAACCGTATCTACACGTGCACAAACTACACCCCTCAGATCTAACTCCATCAGCACAGCATGTAGCTGGCACTCTTATCCAGAGCCACCTACAGGGCTGATCATATTACAAAGAGGCCAAGGTGGTGTTAGGAGTCCTGCCCAAGGACTCGTAACTCCAGTAGCCCATTGGCAGGCAGTGGTGTACCCGTTGTGCCAAACCCACCGCTGTTATGGTTACATGTATGTTAATACCAGTATTCGTAGTGCTTAGCCATACTCAGCGATACTCGTATAATCATCATGTGGTGCAAAAAAAACATAGCATAAAAGACTGTGGTCTAAAATACACAGTCAAGTCACATTATTATGACCACTTCCTTCTGTGGAAGCCGGCAGCTCGTAGCTCCTGAAGGAAGTCTCGTCCTGAGCTGGTTTGGTATATACGGTGTGTGATAGGCCCTCTGCACACATATCCCTCAATGCTGTCATGGGTAAAAGGGGCGGTACATGCCGATGGTCTTCTGTGGGGCGGCTGGGATCTTCCAGCAAGACAGTGCTACATGTCACACGGCTAGAAATGTCCCACACAGGTCGGGAGAGCATGACCAGGACTCCCAGGTACTCCCCTGGCCTCCTAATTCCCCGGACTTGAACCCAACAGCATCTGTGGGATCACCTCAATCGTGGTATTTGCTCTATGGCTCCTCTCCCATGTTCCCTCCAGCAGCTGTGGGATGCACTGCAGTGAGCATGGCTCCAGAGACCTGTGACCTACCAGGATCTTACTGAGTCACTCCCAGCCGGTCTAACTACTGTCTGGGCTGCACACGGCGGACACTCTGGATATGACTGGTGGTCATAATAATGTGACTCCACTGTGTTCATTAAACACCATCATTAATACAGAATTAGTGACCAGGGCGTCCAGGACAGCTCACGCTAAGGTCAAACTAGGGCTACCTAGCATTTAGTCGTCGTGCTGTGCTAGCTGCTGCATGTTAGTTCAGTTCAGGCCCGGATCAGCTGATTTAGACCATCTGAGTCTAAGGTGGGTGGTAGGGGTGGGCGATATGGTGAAAATCATACATCACGATATTTATTCTTATCTTATTTCAATTTTCGCTCCTTTTTATTTAGTGCATTTTATTTGTAGTTTCTTATTTTATTTTAAATGTAATTATTACTTTTTATAATCCAGGTTTAAATTTTAGTTTGCCTGTTTATCCTACTTTCCATATTTGGTTTTATTTATTTCTGTCCCGTTCTGAATGAAATCTTAATTCTCCTAATTCTCTCACTGTGTAGGCTGTTTGGGTTTATGGTTATGTGGTCTGTTTTTTAGTTTTCCAGAATAAAATCCATTTTGCTTTCAGTCCCTTTGAGCTGTAAATCCTCAGCTGCTCTAAGGGTCACCCTCAGTCTACTTCCGGGTGATAGTAAAGGTCGATTGATTGACTGATTGATCTCTTCCAATAAGCTCATGTTCAAAGGTGAATTCGATCTGCACAGCTTCTGCAGTCCATGCCGCCTGTAAAAGGGGCAAACCGAATACCAGGACAAACTAAAGCTCATATAATCATGCAGTTAATGTGCGGCTTACTCAGATAACCGCGCGGAGGACGGTCCTCGTGATTAGGAAACGGTGTATAAGACACTACAGGACTAATATACTAAATAAAAGACTGAAAATTAAAATAAGATGAGAATAAATATCGTGATGTATGATTTTCTCCATATCGCCCACCCCTACGTTACCTCCATTACATTCACTTGTGGACCCCAGTGCACGTAAAGGACCTGATTTGTATGACATCACAAAAACCGTGCACTGAAGACGAGCTGTTTAGGCAGCCTGGTCTCCGTATGTGGACTGGATAAAGCTTTGGCAGTGTTGATAGATTTGGAAAAGGGAGGTTTAGTTTTCCCAGAACTCGGCACTTTAGAACAGCCCTAATCCGCGCCTCCCGTGCGCCTCCCTCTGTAGATGTTATATCGGCGGGCTCACACTAAGGTCAAACTCCGGCTGCCTAGCATTTAGCCATTTGATGCTAGCTACTGAATGTTCGTTTCAGGCTCAGATTAATAATCCCTACAGGAGTTTTAACGCCAGGCTGAGGTTTCCCGTTCCACCTTAAATAGTGCCACAGTTATTAATATAAAGCCGGAGGCTCCTTTTAAGGTGGAATGGGAGGACTGGAACAGGAGGAAGCTGGTGAATAAGGAGCTGAGGCCTGGTAGTTTTAATGCTGGTAGTGTTTCTAAACGAAGGAGGTCCAAGCTATCAGAACCTCCTAGTTTCTGTGGGGTACGGTATGTACTACGGTAGAGCATTTCCACAGGGTAGCACAATTCAGCACAGCCCTGAAGACGCAAGTGCAGCTGCGCTGTGCTAAAGCTAACGCGCTAAACCGCTTCAGATTTATACAGTGCGGTCGCAGCCTCGCCGTGGAGCTGTGTGGAGCAGTGGAACCGGCGAGATAAGGCTGAACGAAGTTTCCTGCGTGAGGAAGGTCCAGGGGGCGACAGAGAAAGGAGAGAGGGATGGGATCTCTGGATCTGTAATCCGGAGAGTAATCCACAGGCCTGCTGCTCAGATTAATGCTACATCACGGCGGGAGGGCGGGGATGAGGGCGAGGAGAGACAGAGGGGCCAGTGGCCGGCTAAAAAGAGGAAGTGCCCAGTTAAAACAGGAGGAGGAAGCGGTCAGTGTGGTCACTGATAGATGATGCGTCTCCCTGCGGTTGGAGCAGTGCAGATGTGGTTACTGAGCTGGTTCCTGGAGTTTGGGTTATTGTACCGTCGTCCTTTGTGTACATTAGCTTGGGCTGAATTTTCTGGGTTTAAGGTGGACTAGCCACATTTGAAGCAGTTCATGCAGATGCTCCACCTTAACAGGAACGGACTTCTGATCCTGTTGATGATGAGTGTATAACAGTAAACACTACATATATACACTATATAAACACAGCGTCTGATAGAGATGTATAGTAAATGCTGTCCAGTTATAGAGGTGAGCCTATATGGAAGGATGCGGTATCGGAGGGCTGACAGCGGTATGGGTCCAGTACCTCCGCGTCCCTGTGACACGCTAATCTCTATAGGATGAAAAACAGTCCGTAGCTTCTGTGAGCGCTGAGCTGTCGTGATGGGTCGTGTCCGCTGTGTGCCGCTGATTGTCAGAGCCCATGCCAGCGAGAGCTGATGATGTTACTCCACTGCGTGACCCAGTTTGGAGCGTGTGATGTAGGCCTGCAGTTAGCACCGCGCCGTTAGCTGCGTTAGCTCCTGCGCACGGCTACAGAGGAAGGGAATATTAACCGTCTCTTCACTTGCTTTGATTTAATTAGCGTGCCGTGGTTGCCGTCTGTCTGTCCAGCTGAGTGGTCACATGGCGGGTGGGTGTAGGAGGGGGCTGTGGGGGGGTTAGATGTTCTTCAGGGGTGTTTTGAGCGAGCTGTCTCGCTGTGTTTGAGTGATAGGTGCAATATAGCTCACTGCCAGATAAGAGACAAACCTATCCTTACCTAATTGCTCTGCCAAGCAGCCGAGCGTGCTGTGTGTGTGTGTGTGTGTGTGTGTGTGTGTGTGTGTGTGTGTGAGTGTTTGTTTTTGTACACTTTCAGGACTAAACCAGGGCTAACCTGCAGGATCTATATATATATACACACTACAGATATACATTATGGATGGAGTGATGATTGTCTATGGAGATCACCGTTTAGCTGGTTTTGGTGAGATGTGCTGAACCAGGTCCATATACCGATGCATCAGCACTACTGGCTGTTCAGTAGCCTGATGACTCGGGGGAAGGAATCTTGGAGGCGGGTGTATATATATAATCAATCAATCAATATTTATTTGCATAGGGCTTTTTAAAACCAACGTTGTCTCAAAGCAGCTTCACAGGAAATCAGTTCATATAAAGGAAGTCCAGTTTAGAACAGAGAGACCATGTACAGACGTAGGAACGGAAGTCCGGGTGCGAGCCGCCCGTGAGCAAGCCAGAGGCAACAGTGGCGAGGAATCCTCCTTAGAGTCAGAGGAAGAACCTTCAACCAGGCTGGAGGGGGGAACCCATCCTCCTCAGGTCGGTCCCGGGTGAGGAGAGAAAGACAGAGGTAACAGGAGGAGGAGCTCGGAACATCTGTTAGGTCCAGTCTGATTAGTCCAGGAGGCAGTAACTGCTAGAGTAGAGCCGACCCATAGGTTCTCTGTTTAAGAGGGGTAGAGTTCATGATCAGAACCAGATGCTGGGGGCTCTATTGTGGTCTCACACACACACGTGTATATGTACACACATACACACACATATACAGAAATATACAGTAACAGTGTCAAAGAATTGAGGAGAATGTTCCCATTCCACCTTAAAAATAATAGTATTGACAACTGGTGCACCATATATATGGTTTAAGGTGGAATGGAAATATTCAAACATGGTGCTGGTGAATAGGCCTTACATACATATGGTTGACGGGACACAAAAATAGTCACCTGACCTGTTTAGGGTGGTAGTAACGTGAACTGGAATGCTCAGTGCACTCGATTCAGAAGGTAGTTCATCAGACACGTAGGTATCAGAGAGTTTTACACGGTCCTGACACTGTATAAAAACCAGCTGTGTGTGTTTCTCTTTGTGCACCGTCTGTGTGCATGTCTGCATCAAATTCTCAGTTTCTGCATCTTTGTGACCTGTGATTTCAGCCACAGCGCATGCGCCTCACGTATGTTTGGCTGGAGTGTGTTTGTGTGGACGTGGGTGGTTGTGTATATGAGTGTGTGTGGGAGGGGCGAGAGAGAGAGAGGCGCACTCATCGTCCTCAGACTCGCCTGTTTTATAAATAGACTTGTTAAGAAAATGTCTCCTTTGAACCCAAAAACTGTGCTCATGCCTTTTCTGTGCCCCTCCCACTTGCCTTTATCAGCCAATAAGCACAAGCCATGGATCGAGACAGAATATCAGGGCATAGTCATGGAGAACGACAACACGGTTCTGCTCAACCCTCCTCTCTTCGCCCTGGATAAGGATGCGCCTCTGCACTATGCAGGTAACATTCACTACAGCTCAGCACTCTAGATCACTACTATACGGAACAGAACGCCCCCTAATCACTATTCACTATAGCCAAGCATTATAGATCACTACTATAGAGAACAGAACGTCCCCTCATCACTATTCACTACAGCCCAGCACTATAGATCACTACTATAGGGAACAAATCCTCCCCTAATCACTATTCACTACATCTCAGCACTATAGATCACTACTATAGAGAACAGAACGTCCCCTAATCACTATTCACTACAGCTCAGCACTCTAGATCACTACTATACGGAACAGAACGCCCCCTAATCACTATTCACTATAGCCAAGCATTATAGATCACTACTATAGGGAACAGAACGCCCCCTAATCACTATTCACTATAGCCAAGCATTATAGATCACTACTATAGAGAACAGAACGTCCCCTAATCACTATTCACTACAGCTCAGCACTATAGATCACTACTATAGGGAACAGAACGTCCCCTCATCACTATTCACTACAGCTCAGCACTATAGATCACTACTATAGGGAACAGAACGTCCCCTCATCACTATTCACTACATCTCAGCACTATAGATCACTACTATAGGGAACAGAACGTCCCCTCATCACTATTCACTACAGCTCAGCACTATAGATCACTACTATAGGGAACAGAACCTCCCCCTAATCACTATTCACTACATCTCAGCACTATAGATCACTACTATAGGGAACAGAACGTCCCTCATCACTATTCACTACAGCTCAGCACTATAGATCACTACTATAAGGGAAAGAACGACGTCACTACGTCCCCCAGGCACTTTACACTATTCACTTACATCTCATTCCCTATTCACTACAGCAAGCGACTATTAGATCACTACCTATAGAGAACAGAACGTCCCCTCATCACTATTCACTACATCTCAGCACTATAGATACACTATAGGTATAGAGAACACGATGACTACCTCTTAGAGCACTATAAGCACCCCTATCACTATTCACTACAAGCTCAGCACTATAGATCACTACTATAGGGAACAGAACCTCCCTAATCACTATTCACTACATCTCAGCACTATAGATCACTACTATAGAGAACAGAACGTCCCCTCATCACTATTCACTACAGCTCAGCACTATAGATCACTACTATAAGAAACAGAACATCCCCTCATCACTATTCACTACAGCTCAGCACTATAGATCACTACTATATGGAACAGAACCTCCCCTAATCACTATTCACTACATCTCAGCACTATAGATCACTACTATAGGGAACAGAACATCCCTCACCACTATTCACTACAGCTCAGCACTATAGATCACTCTCACCTTTAGAGACAGAACAGGGCACACCACTCCCCTTCAGCACTATGCACTATAGATCGGCACCCTATTTTGAGCTCAGAGGGACTAATTCAGATACAGAGTCTGTCCCTATCATCACTATTGCACTATGTCTTGTTCTTTTTTGTATCGACACTACTTAAGGAGAACAGAACATCCCGGCTAATCACTATTTGTCACTACATGATCAGGCACACACTATAGATAGCACTACTATAGAGAATCAGGAATCGATCCTAATCACTATTCACTATATCTCAGCACTATACGATCACTAGTATAGGGAAAACAGAAAACGTCCCTCATCACTATTCACTACATCTCAGCACTATAGATCACTACTATAGGGAACAGAACATCCCTCATCACTATTCACTACAGCTCAGCACTATAGATCACTACTATAGAGAACAGAACCTCCCCTAATCACTATTCACTATAGCTCAGCACTATAGATCACTACTATAGGGAACAGAACCTCCCTTAATCACTATTCACTACATCTCAGCACTATAGATCACTACTATAGGGAACAGAACGTCCCCTCATCACTATTCACTACAGCTCAGCACTATAGATCACTACTATAGGGAACAGAACGTCCCCTCATCACTATTCACTACAGCTCAGCACTATAGATCACTACTATAGGGAACAGAACGTCCCCTCATCACTATTCACTACAGCTCAGCACTATAGATCTCAGACCTTGACCTACCTTAGAGAACAGAACGTCCCCTCATCACTATTCAACTACAGCTTCCTAGCACTATCAGATCACTAACTATAGGGAGAACAGGAACCTACCCCTAATCACTTACAGCACGGATTCATCTCCGCACTATAGCCGCCACTTACTATTAGTGGAACAGGAACGTCTACCTCATCACTATTCACTAGCATATTACAGCACTATCAGATCAATCTACTATTGGACAGAACAGGAACATCCCCGCGTCATCCCGCTACTTCGATTTAGACGTACATCTCAGCACTATAGATCACTACTATAAGGGAAACAGAACCTCCCCTCTAATCACCTATTCACTACACGCGTCAGCACTATAGAAATCAAGCACTATAGGGAACAGAACATCCCTCATCACTATTCACTACAGCTCAGCACTCTAGATCACTACTATAGGGAACAGAACGTCCCCTCATCACTATTCACTACATCTCAGCACTATAGATCCCTACTATAAGAACCAGAACGTCCCTCATCACTATTCACTACATCTCAGCATTATAGATCACTACTATAGGGAACAGAACATCCCCTTACTAATATTTGGACATCTCTCTGAACCTATTATACATGTTTTTGTCCTTTCCACTGTCACTCGGTTCCACTGTATTTTACTGTGTTCCACTGTGTTCTCCTGTGTTCTACTTTGTTCCACTGTGTGTGTAAAACAGCTCAGTGATAATGTAATGCTGTGCCAGATGTAAATGCACAGTTACAGCTGTAGTAAGAGCGGCTGCCCTGTGTCGTTACATGGTTATTACCTGTGCGTGCGCTCAGAGGGAGGGTTTATAAACAGGATTAGCCCTGAGGTGAGTGCGTGGGTCAGTTTGGAGTAGCAGGCGATTAGTTTGCTGCAGCAGTACGTAATTACGCCTCAGTGTTTACACACACTGTACAGCATCACAGAGGGATTACACCTGGCCGGCCTGCCCTCTCCACAGGCTGGTCCAGCGCCTGGCTCAGGTGCTCCGTGGGCTCTTATACACACAGCTTCAGGTTCTGGAAAGCAAACTAACCTACAAATAAATATCTGGATAGTCACACATTCAGGTCTAGCACTGATCTGTACCTGTACCTACAGATCTGTGTGTTCTGGTTATCTAGAACGAGCTTCATATCTACATAGGAGCAGCTCGTCTTCCAGCCGAGACTACCACCACCATGTGTCTACAGCAGCCCGGAACAGACACACCGCACACGGGCTGTAGAGAGACCCTCACACTGTTACCCTGATGGTGAATTTGGTGGCTGTAAGACGTAGAAAGAGGAAGAACCAGTGGTTGCTGTCGATGCTGGAGAACCCAGCTGGGAAGTTGGAGAACCCAAAGAAAAAGCAGGAAGAGCCCGACTCTTCTTCTAACTCTTCTTCTCTCTTCCCTGTAGGTGAAATCTGCGGGTTCCGTGTCCATAACGGCCCGGGCGGTTCCGGGGCTGCCCAGTTCGAGGCGGTGGTGTTGGACCGCTCTACTGGGGAAGGCCTAGTGCGCTCCAAAGAGCCCCTGGACTGCGAGAGCCAGAGGGAGCACAGCTTCACCATCCAGGCCTACGACTGCGGAGAGGGACCCGACGGCACCAACAGCAAGAAGTCACACAAGTGAGACACGCGACGGCCGCTACCCCATCAGCACACGCTCGTATCTCGAATATGGCGCGGGTGAAATACCAGTAACCGGGAGTTACGTGACTTCAGAGTTTTGGAAGTTGAGAGTTTTGTAATGAGGGTGGAGTCGTGTTAACTAATCGCTGATGATGTCACCAATAAAACCCCGGGCGAAGGGAATGCTTTGTAGAAATGATATTGATATCTTATTGATGACTTATTGATATCCGATATTTCACGTCTGCACCTGCGCAGCTTTATGAAGGGCCCTGGATACTCAGCTCCTCTGGGAGGCGCTGGTTTTGAGGCGAGAGCTGGCTACACACGTTTCTCTGTAATGGTCAGCCATCTGTCTGTCACTCGTGACCGTATCCGAGACACCATGGTGGGAGACCACCCCGGTGTTCACGGCGAGCTGTAAGGTCTGGGCCGTGCGTTGCAGACTCGGTTCCCGAGAGTCAGAATTCCTGTCCATCCACTGCACAGCTAAACTGGAGCACACACCAGACGTCCAGATGCCTGTGGCGAGGCTAACTGAGGCCACATTATGGTCAATGATCGCGTGACGATGAGGCTCTGCACAGCATCAGGGTGTAGCTCCGAAGGGCTGTGGAGGGAAGTAACCACAACTGGGTTTGGTGGTGTAACGTGGCTCTGGCAGCCGCCGAAACCCAACATCCTCCACCGCGAGAGCGGCTGACCCTCCGGAGTCGTTACCTCCATCAGCTTTGCTGTGGTAGTTCCTGAGGAAGTGTCTAATTCCTGAACAGGCTGGAAAACCAGCTCCGTCGTTTGCAGGATCGCGTTCGGTCCCGTTCCGGCTGATTGGAGGTAGTGTAGTCGTCAGCTGCCGGCTACACCGTATCCCAGCCCGGTAAACTGTGTTGTGGGATGTGCGTGGCGTGTAACTGAGAATCAGCGCTACCCCGTGTAGGAGCCTGTGGCTAAAAGCTGGAGCAGATTAAGGAGGTGTCTGGAAGTCTGGTGCAGCTCCTCGGTGTGAGGCGTCTCTTGGAGACGTGTCTCTGATGTTCTGAGGGATAAACAGGCTCTTCATTCCCAGCACCGCCACGCTCACTATTTATATCCACCGTGGGTTCTCAGGTTCACCAGGTTCAGCTCCGCCTCATTAGCATGGACCTCTGTCTCTCTCTGTCTCTGTGTGTCTCTCTCTCTCTACCTCTGATGGCTGGTCATGTCTTCTCGGTGTTCTCTCTATCCTCACTCTATCACTCGTCCCTCTCGTTTCGCCACTGTGGCTGTCTCGTCGGTCTAGTCTCTCTCTCGGCCCTCTCTCTCCACTGTGTCGTGAACTGGCGCTAGGTCTCTCTAGATCACTTCTCTCTTCTCACGTGTCGGAGTAGTTCTCTACTGTGCTATTTCTTCTCTCTGTCTTAGCGTTATTTCTGTCTATCCTCTTGCTGTGTCTCAATCTGTGTCTGTCGCCTAATTCATGTCTCTCTTTCTTATTCTGATGTTCTCTCGTGCAACTATCTCTTGGGGTCTCTTTTTAATTGCTTCTCTCTAGTGTTTCTGATCAGTAATTGTAGTCTCGCCTTTTTGTCATCTCCTCTCTCGTCTGTGTATGTCTGTTCGTTCTCTCATATGGTGTGTTATCTCCTTTGACCTGTGTGTCTACTCTGTCTCCTCACTGGTGTCGTCTCTCTTCCTCTCGCTCTGTCTCTCTCCGGTCTCACTCTCTCTTCCTGTGTTAGATCTCTAACTCTGTGTATGATGTATCTTGTTTGCTTTGCTTGTAGTATATCCTGCTTTGCATCGATCTCGCTTTCTTCTACTAGGATTGAAATTCTGTGCTTCGATTTCGCCCTCTCGTCTCTCCTCTTCCGCCTCTCTCGCTCATCTATCTCCCAATGCTCTATGCTCTGTCTCTCCCTCTACCGCCCCCTCTCTCTCTCCTTCTCTCTTCTCTCTCTATCTCTCTCTCTCTCTCTCTCGTCTCTCGCTCCTCTCTCTCTGTACCCCTTTCGCTCACTCTCCTTTTCTATCTGCGCTCCCAGCTCTCTCCTTCCCTCTCTCTCCTCTCTCTTCTCTCTCTCTCCCTCTCTCTCTCTCTCTCTCTCTCTCTCTCGCTTCTATCTCTCTCGCTTCTCTCTCTCTCTCTCATCTCTTCTCCTCTGTCTCTCTCTCTCTCTCTCTCTCTCCCTCTCCCCCTCTCCCCCTCTCTCTTTCTCTCTCTCCCTCGCTCTCTCTCTCTCTCTCTCTCTCTCTCTCTCTCTCTCTCTCCCTCTCTCTCTCTCTCTCTCTCTCTCGCAGGGCGACGGTTCACGTGCGGGTGAACGATGTGAATGAGTTTTCTCCGGTGTTTGTGGAGCGCCGGTACGAAGCGTCCGTCCCGGAGGGTCGTCTCTTTGACCGGATCGTTCGTGTGGAAGCTCTGGACGCTGACTGTTCACCACAGTACAGCCAAATCTGCTTCTATGACATCATCACCCC
>JAMWET010002312.1:0-12500 GCA_024036415.1 Prochilodus magdalenae | reverse complement strand
CTGAGTGACGGTCCGTGTCTGCATCTCTCTGTGTCTCTCAGGGAACATTAAGAACACCGAGCCTCTGGACTCGAAGAAGCAGCGTGTCCACAGTTTCTGGGTGACTGCGTTTGACTGCGGGAAGAACCGAGCTCAGGCTGATGCGCAGGTCGTGGTGACGGTCAAGCCCTCCTGCAAACCTGGCTGGATCGGTATGCTAACGCTACGCCGTGCGGCCCGCTGGCCTCTTACTGTCCGGGTTTGTTATTGGTGTGGAACATGGAACGCTCATTCCTGTGTTTGTGTGTTCTGGAATCTTAGGCTGGTCCAAGCGAGTGGAATACACACCGGGCTCCGGCAGCATCCCCCTCTTCCCCAGCCTGCACCTGGAGACGTGTGAGGAGACCGTTTGGAACATCCAGGCCACCGTAGAGCTCCAGACTGGCCACATTGGGAAAGGCTGTGACCGGGACAGCTACTCGGACCGCTCCGTCAGGAGGCTGTGTGGTGAGGATTGGAGGGCCCAGATTCCGTGCCTTCATCCCATCTATTTTTACTTAGAGTCCACACACGACCTCTGACCTCTCTGGATTAACATTCCCAAAACAGCTGAAACCAGGACAGCAAGGATCATCAGTGTAGACAGGAGTGGCCGAGAATTCCCAGGTGGTTGCTATGGTGTTGTTATGCTATCCTGATAATAACTGACATTTTGATTGGCTATTGCTGTGGTATTCCAGGTGGTTGCTAAGGTGTTCATGGCTATTGCTGTGGTATTCCAGGTGGTTGCTAAGGTGTTTCTTTGCTATTACTGTGGTATCCCAGGTGGTTGCTAAGGTGTTCTTGGCTATTGCTGTGGTATTCCAGGTGGTTGCTAAGGTGTTTCGTGGCTTTTGCTGTGGTATTCCAGGTGGTTGCTAAGGTGTTTCGTGGCTTTTGCTGTGGTATTCCAGGTGGTTGCTAAGGTGTTGTTATGCTATTACTGTGGTATCCCAGGTGATTGTTAAAGTGTTACTTGGCTATTGGTGTGGTATTCCAGGTGGTTGCTAAGGTGTTGTTATGCTATCCTGATAATTACTGACATTTTGATTGGCTATTACTGTGGTATCCCAGGTGATTGTTAAGGTGTTACTTGGCTATTGCCGTGGTATTCCAGGTGGTTGCTAAGGTGTTTCCTAGTTATTGCTGTGGTATTCCAGGTGGTTGCTAAGGTGTTTCCTAGTTATTGCTGTGGTATTCCACATGGTTGCTAAGGTGTTTCTTAGTTATTGCTGTGGTGTTCCAGGTGGTTGCTAAGGTGTTCATTGCCTATTACTGTGGTATTCTAGGTGATTGTTAAGGTGTTACTTGGCATTTGCCACTTGGTTGCTACTGCTGTGGCATTCCAGGTGGTCATTAAGGTATAGCTTGGCTGTTGTTTTATCCCAGGTGGTCATTAAGTTCATAAATCTTTACTTATACAATGTTTAATATACATATATATTAGCAGATTAGCTCCGCCCATTTACCCTAAAGTTATAAGAAATGTGTCAGCTCTAAACGAGGTGCTATACAGGGAGCCAATCAGAACAGAACTTATTTGCATGTACCAGTCCAAGACACCGTAACGGGAAAATGGTCACCGATCCTGATACGTAACCACGCCAGTGTCAACAGCATGTAGGGTCGTGTAATCAGACGTGTAGGCTGACTTGCAGGTCCTGCCCTCTGTGACCCCCTCCATGAGGCCGGGCCTGCTTCAGCAACTCCACATCCGTAATTCCACATTACTCTGGATACGGCTCAGGTCTGGAGTAAAGGAGAGTGCTTTCAGATTAGCGCTCGGGCGGCTGCTGCACTCTGCCGAACGCACGAGGATGCCGTCTGCTGCAGCGCTTAGGAGCGGATTAAAAGGATTGCGTCTCCCAGCTGCAGACCCCGATGCGCTGGAGTTAATAGCGGCCCGTTTCTTCTCCTGACAGGAAGTAGTGTGTAAAGATGAGGATTAGCTCCCACTGCAGCCTGTTCCCCCTCCTTGTTTTCAGCTTAATGAGATTATGGCGCGGCAAGCGATTCGGATGCTCTTATAAAAACGTCTCCCGTTCGCCAATCGACGTCCCATTGAGGTCTTCATCGCTCCGGTGCACATCAGCACAGTCTGGTCCGGACGTTAGAGGGCGCTCTGGCCCAAACGAGAAACGTAGCCATTGCTGTGCCAGCTGTGAGCCAGCTCTGGCGGTACCACGGTGGTCTTTAGAGCAGATATGGAATGGTAAGCAGGGTTCTAAGGTCCTGTGTTTTTACCCTAGGTGCTGTGAGGGGTGAGGTCGACCTGCTCCCGCCCCCCTCCCCTGCGGCTAATTGGACCGCAGCGCTGCCCACCCTGCCTTCCTCTGATTCGTCATTGGTCTTCTCCTTCAATGGCTCTGCCCACGTCGCCGTGGTGCCCGACTCTGTCGCCTCCATGGTGTCGGGGGACCACTTCACCCTCCAGCTGTGGATGCGAAGGGGTGGGGCCAGCACTCAGCCACCAGCCAATCAGGCCAGAGGGACTCGCAAAGAAGAGGAGACCATCATCTGCAGCACGGTGAAGAACGGTCAGTCAGGTTTTGAATTACTGCCTACTAGAAGGACGGAATGTCCGGAGGGAATGACCGGAGGGAATGACTGGAGGGAATGTCCGGAGGGAATGACTGGAGGGAATGACTGGAGGGAATGACTGGAGGGAATGACCGGAGGGGATGTCCGGAGGGAATGACTGGAGGGAATGACCGGAGGGGATGTCCGGAGGGAATGACCAGAGGTCTGGAACATTGGTCACTGGTCTAGTACTAGCAGCTAGAGTTTTCGGAACCTGCTAGCGGGACCGAACAGTGTTTGGGGGTGTTCTGGCACCCCTGATGCCAAAGCACTATTACATCATCAGGATGTACACCGTAATGTAAACTAGCATAGTCTGTTACCGCGGCGACTCCTGTTTTCAGACCTACTGTTTACAGCGTCATTCCGAGAGTCATGTGATATCAGTGTGTAGGCTGATGATGGAGGGGTGTTCCCTCAAGGGAACGGCCTGGGAACACCTACACCTGTATAAGCTGTGAGGTGTGATCTTTTGAGTGAGGCTGAACACTGGCATTTAACATTCCTCAGTCCGCAGTGTCCCGTGTGTACCACTGACAGTGAACAGGGCAGTGGCCGCCCACGGGTGGATGGAGGAACGTTATATGACTGCACAAATTCTAAAAACTCAGATGAGCTATCGTCTCTGACTGTCCATCTACAGGGTGGACCAGCAAGGTAGGAGTGTCTAATAGAGTGGACAGTGAGTGGACACAGTGTCTCAACACTCCAGCGTTTAAGACTCCATGAGAACATTTTACTGGTACTGAAGATGAGCAACATGCGGAACGGCTGATCCGGATACGGTGCTGAGGTCTGACGGAGTCACTGACAGCTGAGGACCGCCCACCGCTTTTAAGCTGAGACACAGAACAGGACAAACCGGCAGTGGACATTAGCTCTGACGGGACTCACCGTACTCCTTCCTGACTGGCTGCTGCTGGGATTGGAGGAGGAAGCTGTGGGGAATCCGGGACTGACCGTGCTGTACCGTGCCTCTGAAGCCACATTCCGCTGAGTAACCATGAGACGTCTCTGTATGTTGTTTCCACAGATGACTCGTATTCACACTACGCGCTGTCCGTGCACGGCTGCCGCCTTTCTCTCTTCTACTGGCCGGATGTGTCGGCTGCACGGCCCGTCAAGTTCCTCTGGAAGCTGGAACAGGTAAACTGGGATCTGCTTCTTATACACCTGTCCCCTCTGTCCCCTCTGTCCCCTCTGTCCTCTGTCCAGTGGGCGTCGTGTTGTCCTCAGGGAACCCTCGGGATAATCTCCCACTCACCAACAACCGGCCCATATAGGCCCCCATCCGTCTCTCCTCTCCGTGTGACCTGGGGGTCCTAATCCTGGGTGACCCTTCTGTAAGCATTCCCCTGACCAATCACAAGGCTGACGTCTCTGGCCCCGCCCACACAGAACTGTTTGAGAAACTTAGCGAGCTAAAGCTAACCAGCAGAACCAACAGCTAGCAAGATAGACCTCCTGTCTGTAGCTCCCTCTCACACCTTCATCCATCACCAACACTGTTCCTTCATCCCTCCATCCATCACCAACACTGTTCCTTCATCCCTCCCCCCTTTCAGCCAACACGGTTTCCTTCATCCACGGTTCATTCCTCCCTCCATCCTCCACATCACAACACTGTTCCTTCATCCCTCGATCCATCACCAACACTGTTCCTTGATCCCTTCATCACCACCAACACTGTTCCTTCATCCCTCCATCCATCACCAACACTGTTCCTTCATCCCTTCATCCATCACCAACACTGTTCCTTCATCCCTCCATCCATCACCAACACTGTTCCTTCATCCCTTCATCCATCACCAACACTGTTCCTTCATCCCTTCATCCATCACCAACACTGTTCCTTCATCCCTCCATCCATCACCAACACTGTTCCTTCACCCCTTCATTCCTTCATCCATCACCAACACTGTTCCTTCATCCCTTCATCCCTCCATCCATCACCAACACTGTTCCTTCATTCATCACTAACACTGTACCTTCATCCCTTCATCCATCACCAACACTGTTCCTTCATCCCTTCATCCATCACCAACACGGTCCCTTCATCCCTTCATCCATCACCAACAATGTTCCTTTATCCCTTCATCCCTTCATCCCTTCATCCATCACCAACACAGGTCCTTCATCCCTTCATCCATCACCAACACGGTCCCTTCATCCATCACCAACACTGTTCCTTCATCCCTTCATCCATCACCAACACTGTTCCTTCATCCCTTCATCCATCACCAACACTGTTCCTTCATCCCTTCATCCATCACCAACACTGTTCCTTCATCCCTTCATCCCTTCATCCATCACCAACACTGTTCCTTCATCCCTTCATCCATCACCAACACTGTTCCTTCATCCCTTCATTCCTTCATCCATCACCAACACTGTTCCTTCATCCATCACAAACACTGTTCCTTCATCCCTTCATCCATCACAAACACTGTTCCTTCATCCCTTCATTCCTTTATCCTTCACCAACACTGTTCCTTCATCCCTTCATTCCTTTATCCTTCACCAACACTGTTCCTTCATCCCTTCATTCCTTCATCCATCACCAACACTGTTCCTTCATCCTTTCATCCATCACCAACACTGTCCTTCATCCCTTCATTCCTTTATCCTTCACCAACACTGTTCCTTCATCCCTTCATTCCTTCATCCATTACCAACACTGTTCCTTCATCTCTTCATTCTTTTATCCATCACCAACTATGCTCATCTGTTCATTCGTTTGTTATTTTTTGTTATTTATTCAGATTTCCTCTTTTATGAGCAGATAAATCCCACTGAGCCCAGTACAGCACATTATCCTCATATCTCCAGAGCAAAGCTGAGGAAACATACTGAACACTAACCCCACCTCGGGACTGTGCTGGGGAGGATGTGTATACTGCCTGAATGTGGGGGTGTGGTAGCTGTGTGTTTGTGAGTGATTAATGACACACAGTGTTTCTGATTGTGGTTGGGGGGTGTGGTAGTCTGGTGTGGCAGATGGACTTACACTCAGCAGATTATGGATGGGGGGATGCAGTCTGTTCCAGAGAGGAAGAGTCTCTTGTACTTGTCCTTAATTTTGGCTTCCTATTAGCCATAACCTTTCTTCCCCAGTCCACCTTAAATGCTGCATCAGTTACATTGTGGTGCCTCAGGCTCTCTTCGTATCTGAGGTTTCCAGTCCACCTTAAACAGCAGTCCATCCCTCAGTTAAACTGTGATGCCTAAAGCCACACCATTTAAGGTAGATCCGGAAACATCAAACAAGAAGCGGGTTTGAAGTGCCTTAGTGTAACTGCTGCACCATTTAAGATGGACCAGCAACTGACCCAATGACCTTCGTACTCTGACCTCTACAGGTCTGTGACAGTGAGTGGCATCACCTCTCCCTCAGCGTGCAGTTCCCCTCGGTAACACTCTACGTAGACGGCGTGACCTTCGATCCCGCTCTCATCCACGACAACGGAGCCATCCCTAACCCGGCCCCTCGCCAGCGCCTGGTCATCGGAGCATGCTGGGGTGAGTAGTGTGTTAGCATGTGCAGCGTAGTGTGGTGTTCTATTTAGTGTACAGGTGGAGGTGGTCTTCATGGTGTACCGGAGATACCCGTATGGTGTTCTACTCCAGTCAGAGGTTCTAGTGTACAGGTGGAGCTATCTTCATGGTGTACTGGAGATACCCGGATGGTGTTCTACTCCAGTCAGAGGTTCTAGAGTACAGGTGGAGCTGTCTTCATGGTGTACTGGAGATACCCGGATGGTGTTCTACTCCAGTCAGAGGTTCTAGAGTACAGGTGGAGCTATCTTCATGGTGTACTGGAGATGCCTGGGTGGTGTTCTACTCCAGTCAGAGGTTCTAGTGTACAGGTGGAGCTATCTTCATGGTAGTCACTGCAGTGCTGAGAATGATCCACCACCCACATCCTACCTGCTCTGTGGTGGTCCTGTGGGGGTCCTGACCATTGAAGAACAGGGTAATACAGTACACAGAGAAACAGATGGACTCCAGTCTGGACCTGTACACCTACAGAGTGTCCTGTACGGTCAGTGGAGCTGAGACAGTGGACCGGGGGGGTAGATATGAGGAGGTGGGTTAGTAGTCTGATATGAGCGTGAGATGTATATATAGTCAGGCACGTCGGAGATGCAGGAACACTGAGTAACGTTCCAGCGGTAGCTGAGATGCTGAAGGAGCCTGGACTTCTTTAATTATGGGGTGTATGTCTGCTCCAGTCTGCTATTAATACTCTCTGACTCATCTATTATTCAGCAGAACACAAAAACAGCTCCGTACGGGTATGAGCGTGAGACAGATGCCCAGCCGGGCTTTCAGCCTCCTGCTGTTCCCCCTACGGCACTGGGAAGTTTGTTAATCACCTTTCAGGATTCCTCCGTTCCAGCGTTCACGACTCAGGCAAATATCCTCCGCATGGCCAAAAGTATGTGGACACCATTACGCCTGCATGAGCCTGTTGGTCATCCCGATTCAAAGTCATGGGAATGAATACGGAGTGACCCCTTTCCTGCTCCGGGGCAGGCTGTCCACAAGACTGTGGCCTGTGTCCGGGGGAACTAGTGTCCATTCAGTCAAGAGCATCACAGTCAACGTTCCATTTCTTTCCAAAAGTGTTCAGTAGTGTTGAGGGGGCAGGGTATTGCGGGGCACTAGGGTTCCTCCACACTGAACCCCTCGGTCCATGTCTTTATGGATCTGGCTTTGTGCACAGGGACACACGTGGTCCTGCTGGAACAGGGAGGTGTAGAACGTCTCTGTGTGCTGCAGCATTAACACCACCCTTCACTGGAACTAGGGGTCCGAGGCCAAACCCTGAACCCCTCCAGACCATCATCTCCCCTCAGAGCATTATCCCCCCTCCAACAAAACTTTACAGTTACTGGTACTCGGCATTCCGGTAGGGAGCTCTCTCCTGGAATCATCCACCATTCCCAGATTCCTCCATCAGACTGCCAGATGTGAAGCGTGATCTGCTCCAGAGAACCCGGTTCCACTGCTCCAGAGTCCAGTGATGGAGCTTTATACCCCTCCAGCTGACTCTCTGTGCACTTGGTGATCTTAGGCTTGTGTGCAGCAGCCAGACATGGAGACCCAGTGCGCAGTTCTTGGGCGGGTGCTTCTTCCGGATGGTTCTAAGATGGTTGTAGTCCACGTGCTCTCTGTATTTGGTCCAGTGCTGGTGTTCTGTGTGGGTCTCTTATAACTTGTCTTCATATTTCGTTTCTGCTTCTCTCCTTTCCCCTCCCTCCCATCCACCTTCGCCGTCTCAGAGCCGGAGGAGAAGCAGAAGGACATTCTGAACAACAGCATCCCCGAGGGCAAGGACCCAGGTGAGCGCCAGGCTCCAGGGAGCCGTGTGTGGTGGGGGTGTAGATGTTTTCTGTTTACAGACTCCCACGGTTCTAATAGCTCAGGCGCTGTGTGAAGTCTCCAGGTTGATTATTTTTGGTGCAGTTCAGATTTGTTTCTATACACAGTGAAGATACAGATGTGGAGAAATATGGAGGGGTCATGTACAGATGTTGGTTTATGAAGCGCTGTAAGGACGCGTGTCAGTGATTGTGTGTGTGTGTGTGTGTGTGTGTGTGTGTGTGTGTGTGTGTGATGAGTTGGCTCTCTCTCAGTGTCTCTGTCTCCTTACTGTCCTTAGGGAAGTTTGTGGGTGGTTACCGGGGCTTGTTGTCAGGGGTGACTGTGCGTCCAGGAAGTGATGAGTTGCTTCTCTCACCAGTGTCTCTAGAATGTCTGGACTGTCCTGCAGGAAGATTGTGGGCTGGATTTTGGGGACCTGGAGACACTGGGACTGTGCGTCCAGGAAGTGTGGAGCCCCACAGTGTAGTAGAATGTCTGTATGCCTGCAGAGAGGGGCTGGATTTTGGGGACCTGGAGACACTGGGATCAGGCATGAAGGTAATGGAAACGACCCGTCTACAACTTTTAATAATACTACAACACTCGTACTACAACACCCGTACTCCAACACTCGTACAGCAACACCCGTACTCCAACACCCGTACTCCAACACCCGTACTCCAACACCCGTACTACAACACTCGTACTACAACACTCGTACTACAACACCCGTACTCCAACACCCGTACTCCAACACCCGTACTACAACACCCGTACTACAACACCCGTACTACAACACTCATACTACAACACCCGTACTACAACACTCACACTACAACACCCGTACTACAACACTCACACTACAACACCCGTACTACAACACCCGTACTGCAACACCCGTACTACAACACCCGTACTCCAACACCCGTACTACAACACTCGTACTGTAACACCTGTACTCCAACACCCGTACTACAACACCCGTACTACAACACTCATACTACAACACCCGTACTACAACACTCATACTACAACACCCGTACTCCAACACCCGTACTCCAACACCCGTACTCCAACACCCGTACTCCAACACCCGTACTACAACACCCGTACTACAACACTCGTACTGTAACACCCGTACTACAACACCCGTACTACAACACCCGTACTACAACATTCATACTGTAACACCCGTACTCCAACACCCGTACTCCAACACCCGTACTCCAACACCCGTACTCCAACACCCGTACTCCAACACCCGTACTACAACACTCGTACTACAACACCCGTACTACAACACTCGTACTGTAACACCCGTACTACAACACCCGTACTACAACACCCGTACTCCAACACCCGTACTCCACACCACCCGCTACTACAGACACAACGGTACTGTAAAACCCGTACTACCAACAACACGTACTACAACCACTCGTACTGCAACACTCGTACTGCAACACGCCGTTAACTAACACACTCGTAACTGTAACACCCGTACTACAACACCAGTACGTACAAACACGCGCTACTACAAACAACGTACTATACTACAACACCCGTACTACAACACTCATACTACAACACCCTTACTACAACACTTATACTACAACACTCATACTGTAACACTCATACTGTAACACCCGTACTACAACACCCGTACTACAACACCCGTACTACAACACCCGTACTACAACACCCGTACTACAACACTCATACTACAACACCCGTACTACAACACTCATACTACAACACCCATACTACAACACCCGTACTACAACACTCGTACTGTAACACCCATACCACAACACCTGTACTACAACACCCATACTACAACACCCATACTACAACACCCGTACTACAACACCCATACTACAACACTCGTACTACAACACAGCAACACCCGTACTACAACACCCGTACTACAACATTCATACTGCAACACTCGTACTACAACACCCGTACTACAACACCCGTACTACAACATTCATACTGCAACACTCGTACTACAACACCCATACAGCAACACTCATACAGCAACACTCATACAGCAACACTTATACTGTAACACTCTTACTACAACACTCGTACTACAACACTCATAATGTAACACTCGTACTACAACACCCGTACTACAACACTCGTACTACAACACTCATAATGTAACACAGCATCACTCATACTGTACCACTCGTACTACAACACTCATACTACAACACTCATACTACGACACCCGTACTACGACACCCGTACTACAACACCCATACTACAACACCCATACTACAACACTCGTACTACAACACTCGTACTGTAACACCCATACTACAACACTCGTACTACAACACCCGTACTGTAACACAGCATCACTCATACTGTAACACTCGTACTACAACACCCATACTGTAACACAGCAACACTCATACTGTAACACCCATACTACAACACTCGTACTACAGCACAGCAACACTCGTACTGTAACACTCGTACTACAGCACAGCAGCACTCGTACTACAACACCCGTACTACAACACCCGTACTACAACACTCATACTGCAACACTCATACTACAACACCCGTACTACAACACCCGTACTACAACACCCGTACTGTAACACAGCATCACTCATACTGTAACACCCATACTACAACACTCGTACTACAGCACAGCAACACTCGTACTACAACACCCGTACTACAAAACCCGTACTGTAACACTCGTACTACAACACCCGTACTGTAACACTCGTACTACAACACCCGTACTACAACACAGCAACATACGTACTACAAACCACTCATACGGGCACAACCAGCAACAGTCATAAAAAAAAAAAAAAAACTGCAACCCTGCACCAAACACTCATACTGCAACAACACTCATACTTGCAACAACGTCGTACTTGCTGCAATAACAGCAACACTCCTAGAACTGCAACACGCTCAACTCGTGACTGCAACACTCGTAAACTAACAACACTGCAACACTCAATACTGTGTAACACTCATAACTGCAGTGTAACACATCCGTACCGGCTCGTACTGCAACCCTCTAATACTGTAACACTCATCCTGCAAACAACAGCAAAATCCATACCTGCAAACACCACAACACTCCGTACTTGCCACCCTTTCAGTAACTGCAATAACAGCAACACTCCTGTACTAGCAACACTTCGTACTGTACTGCAACACTCGTACTAGACAAAAACAACTTAACTACAAAACATTGAGCAAACACTTCATACTGCAAACACGCTACCTACTGCCAAGAACAAAGGACACTCTACTTCTGCAACAACACTTCATACGAAACTGGTAAAACACCCACAAGACACCCTCGGTACTGCACACAACAAAAACACTCATAAAGGAAAGGAACTGTCAAACACGTGTGTGACTGCACGGGTTTGGGAGACTGCAAAAGCAATTAAAAAAGACAGCTCCCGTAACTGTACACTCGACTCAATAACCTGCATGAACATACTCCATTCCTGCAGTGGGAAAGAGACACAGCAAAAAACACTCGTACTTAACTTACTAAGTCAATACAGCTAACATCTAGAGCGTGATTTTGTAGTGTGGTGCAGGACACTCGTTTTACTGTAAACATCATCATAACCGGTCAACAACAAGCATGCATACAACAGTCAATCTAAAAAATCAACAACTCGTAACCTGCCAACAAAAACAGGCGAGAACACTCTGTCTTCTTATCTATGTTGCAATTTGCAGTTTTAAAATTGGGGGAACAAAGGCTGCAAAGCACAACGCGGAGTTGACGAAAATACCTTATATGACTACAGAGTACTCACTTGCGATAGTACCAGCAAAGGCACAACAACAACTCTAGACCGTTAACTTTGACTTCTTGCAATAATCATAGAGACTTTGGCAGGCTGTCAAACATAAACACGACAAACAAACACACTTATGTACACAATAAATGAACAAACTTTAACCAAGGCAGAAACGCAATAAAAAAACATAAATAAATAAAGAAAATAAAAGAAAATAACATCAAAGCGCAAACGACAATCAAGAGAACGGCCAGCTCAAATTGCAACGACTCACAGTGGTCTTAATTTGTGACTCGATCTTGTCATTGTTCACATAAATCAACAATGGCACAAGCAAATAAAATATCAATACAGATATAGATTTTGTTTCAGTGGCACTAGTGGCGAAAGTTAATTTGCAAATTCAAGCAATATCAAAACGTCATGATTTTAGTGGGATTACATTTTTTAATTTGTATTCTGAAAAGTCACCCATAAAAAGGCTATAAACGGATAATCCTTAATAAAAAAGATAAGCAAATTACCATAAGTGCAAATATAAAAAAAAAAAAACCTTTTATAGAGATATCAGGATAGAAAAAACCCTTATATCGTGAACATTGATGACATCTTTTAACTCATACCTTTTGAGACATGTAGCATTCGCACGATGACCTTAAATTTGGCCACGGTCGTTGACCGCTTGTTCTGCGAGCTGGCTTTGGGTTTATGTTTGTTACTGATATATGAAATTTC
>JAMWET010002311.1:0-22243 GCA_024036415.1 Prochilodus magdalenae | reverse complement strand
ATTTCTAACATAAATAACAAGAGGAAGCCTGAGCTCTTCCATGTGATGATATGAAGATGCCTTGAAGCTGACAGGTTTAGTGCTGAGTAGACAGATCAGTAAAGATCACTGCTGCCCTTATGTATGTATTGTAATGTATTGTATACGAAGGTGTTTATGATCTATTGAAAGATCATCAAACTCTTTTTAAACCATTCACAATCCCTTGTGCTTTCTACTGAAGCTCATATACAGGGGTTGGACAATGAAACTGAAACACCTGTCATTTTAGTGTGGGAGGTCTCATGGCTAAATTGGACCAGCCTGGTGGCCAATCTTCATTAACTGCACATTGCACCAGTAAGAGCAGAGTGTGAAGGTTCAGTTAGCAGGTAAGAGCACAGTTCTGCTCAAAATACTGCAATGCACACAGCATTATGGGTGACATACCAGAGTTCAAAAGAGGACAAACTGTTGGTGCACGTCTTGCTGGCGCATCTGTGACCAAGACAGCAAGTCTTTGTGATGTATCAAGAGCCACGGTATCCAGGGTAATGTCAGCATACCACCAAGAAGGACGAACCTCCACCAGCATCACGTAGTGACCTGGCCACTATCCTGCAAGAAGAATGGCTTAAACTCCCTCTGACCACTGTGCAGGACGCAGTATATGTCATTCCCAAGACCAACTGACGCTGTATTGGCCGCAAAAGGAGGCCCTACACCATACTAATAAATGATTGTGGTCTAAAACCAGGTGTTTCAGTTTCATTGTCCAACCCCTGTATATCGCTTGCATGGTTTTATCTACAAACCACCACCATTATTTATGGTACCACAGTGGAATAAGGCTATGCTCATGTTTTAAATCAGTTTATTAATGGTTATTAGGTGCAGCATAAGCAGTTTACAAAGTCTTAATAAGCAAACCTGAGCTCTTCCATGTGATGATATGAAGATGCATTGAAGCTGACAGGTTTAGTGCTGAGCAGACAGATCAGTAAACATCTCAATCATGTGTTAAATATGTCATGTCGAGTATGTGTTGTAATTTCTTATATATGAAAGTGTTTATGATCTAATTAATGATCATTAAGAAACTCTTTTTAAACCTTGACAATCCCTTTCTGAGGGTAGTCGTATTCCAAAGTGGAACCTCTTTTTTTTACATGATGTAACGAATGGAGGTATGGTGTTAGGTGGGGGCTCTCGTAGAGAGGTGGATACAAAGCTTCCATGAAGAGACACTCAGGGAACACGTGGTGAAGGGGTTCAGAGCCAGTTTAATGAACAGTGAGAGCACCGAGACTTCGCTCGTCACAAGCTCCCATATAACACCAGCTGGAGAACCCAGGCTACAACCTAGTACAGTTCACCACACGCACATTCTCTCCCGCGCTTTTCTCCACACTCTACATTATTCACTCCGGCTCTCCACCGTACACATGCGCACTGCATCTGCCTTAAAGTGACCGTTACCCTCCACATTATTTAATGGTTCTAGAATGAATTCCCCTTTAAAGAACCATTAAAGAGCAAACCTACACTAACTGAATGGTTCTAGAAAGAACTGCACTTTAAAGATCCATTAAAGAACAAACTGCCACACAATTGAATGGTTCTAGACAGAATTCCCCTTTAAAGTACATACCTCCTGTAACAAATGGAAGTATGGTGTTAGGTGGGGGCTCACGTGGAGAGGTGGACATGTAGCTTCCATGAAGAGACACGCAGGGAACACGTCGTGAAGGGGTTTCGGAGCCAGTTTAATGAACAATGAGAGAACCGAGACTTCGCTCGTCACAAGTTCCCAGATAACACCAGCTGGAGAACCCAGGCTACAACCTAGTACAGTTCACCACACGCACATTCTCTCCAGCGCTTTCCTCCACACTCTCCATTATTCGCTCCGGCTCTCCACCATGACCATTTCCAAACTCTCTCTATTTTGGTACTTGGATATGTGTGTCATAGGCAGATGTGTCCATGGCTGTGACCCAAAAAAAAAAAACCAGGATGGATTTAAATGAACAACTGATCCCTTAATACACTAAATGCCCAAGGTATGTGGACACATGCCCATCACGCCTATGAGTTTATTGGACACCTAATTCCAAAAACCACCAAAGTCATTAATAAGCGGTTCCTTTGCCGGGCCTGTTTGTGTGTACAGCTTCTTAACCATGGGAATTCATTTCATTGTCCACGGTTCTTGTGCTGATATTGCTTCCAGAGGCAAATTTTGGAAATTCTTTGCAGTTTGAAATTCTGTACAGAGTGATGCAAGAGAGGATAACTGTTTTAACACGCTACATGCTTCAGGACTCGGCTGACCGGTTCTGCGGACTTGTAGGGTCTGCTATTTGGGGGCTAAACTTTTTTAAGGCACTTCTATTTCTTAATAATACCACTTACAGTGGACAGTGGCAGAAGCAGCAGGAAAGAAATTCCATATACCTTCAAGTAGCAAAGACGGAATACTGCAACAGAGGCACATTAATAATGACTGAGCTCTTCAGTATGATGCACTCTCCTGCCGATGCGTGTCTACGGAGACTGCACAGTGGTGTGATTGATTTTATACACCTGTATTTCATACACCTGTTAGGAATGGGTATAGCTGAAGCTATATCAGGAAGGAAGGAATCAGGAAGGAATACCCACAGGCTGCATACTCGGACTGAGGAGAACGGTCCCTTCAGAAAGTTGAACAATGTTTCACCAAACTTTTTCTGTGCTGGCAAAAAAGAAGTTTCCCATGATTTAGGCTCCTTAAACCGAGCTCTGTTTCACGGAAAGTGACGATTCCTCCTCCAGGCTTCAGCTACGGAAGCCTGTAAATCTCGGCCTCAGCAGGACATGCTGTGTTTGAGGGGACGGTGGGGGACAGTAAACTTTTCAGCCAACTGGGGGCCCAAAGCTCAGCGCAGATGGCCACAAGATGAAATGAGGCATAAAGGCAGGGTCTGGGTAAGTCCTCCCTATATGGCCCATTTGCATGGAGCCAAACTCGAAAGGAGGCGCTTGTCATCTTGATGTCAGCGCCAAGTATCAAACCTTGCACCTATGAAATCTGGCTGCCGGAGCCCTCATCTGCTCAAGCAGTATTAACCGCCGCGTGTCCCTGGCGCTTACTGTGACTCTGTGACTAATGCGAGACACCACAAGGCTCAGCAGCAAATCAGAGCTTTCAGGGGATCCGTGCAGCTCATACCTGGCGGACTCCGTTTGCTCTACCGAGACAGGCCAGAAATGTCCCTGACCGCTCAATGACACAGAGGTACAAAATGGCTGCAGGTGCATTAGTGGGTGGTATACTGTGTAGCCAAATGGCCAACACAAACCGAACCGACAAAGGGAAAATACCACTGGAGAGAATGCCTGTGCTTTACCAAACTGCCAAATACAAGATTCCTGTATGTGACCTTAAGGTTGGATGAATAGCTTTGTGTAGCCATTACCTCTTTTAGACTGCGTTCCTTTGATGAAAACCCCATTACGCTCCTAGACAACCACTTTGCCGATGGACAGCATCCTGCAATCTTCTCGGAGAAGCATGTTAAAAATGTTCATGAACCTTCAGGACGTGTTTTTTTTTCCCTTCCCCTGCTCTTGGCTTCAAGTCTCGTCCTTACCCATTCATCAGGGAATCCTCAGGGCCCCCCGGGGGAAGCAGAAAGGACTAGGGAAAGGTCAGAGAGGCTGGTGAGGGATTGCCAGTAATGAGACTTCTTAAAGGTTACTTGCATTAGATCAACAGCAATCCACTTCCATCTGCCTTCCCCCCACACAATGGCTTTAGGAGAGTAAACGCACACTAATGGTCCCACTTTGACTCTTATCCCTGAACTTCCTACAAGCCTAGGTTCATCGTAATGTCCTTTCGCATTAGCTTAGTTTGGTTGTGCACAAGAACAGAGGGAAATCTTCATTGGACAGGATATCAGGAATTCCTGCTAGAAAGATCTACGAGCTGGGCGTTCGAGTTCTCTCGCATGCAAAGGGATGAACCCATAACACATCATGTTAGGTTCTGTTACTGGGTAACAGTTTCTGTTTCTGACTAGCGTAAGGGACATGTGTCGCTGAGGAGATGACGCCGAACCGGGGATTTTCGTTTAGACCGAAGCGGCGCAGTCCTGGCTTTCACCTGCGAGCCTGAAAAGAGCCGCACGCACCCTCTCAAAGCTTCTGCACGATCAAAGAGAGAGTGGGCAGCTCCTGAGTTTTTAATTACCCCCTTCTCATCATCCAAAGCAATCCCGACTCAGAGCGCAACACTGCCTCTGTAACCACTCTCCGAGATGCCTGCCTACTTAAAGCCGAGCAGCAATCGTCTCAATTTCACATGTAACTCCTGTTTAATGCATTTCTCCATGCTCCATGAGCGTCTGCTCAGTGCTGCTAATCAGGCTTCAAGATTTCTCCTGCTTTTTTAAATGGCTGCTTCATTCAAGCTCTTATTGTAGACCACAGTCGTGTGCAAGAGGCGTCGATCAGGATACAGTATATGCTACACGGAATGTTTCAAGACCACGTTCGTATAGAAAGGCCCGTAGAGCTTGGATGATTTCGAAACCTAGGCACTGGAGGTGAAGTTCAGGATGTGGAGGCGGGGGGTGGGGACGGATACTTCTTCACAGACGGAGAGCAGTTCTTTAAAAGACCATGCATTGATATTTTTTTCAATGCTTCATCCACTAAACCTTTCTTGTAACCCTGATCCTTAAAGGCGCCATACAATGTACTCACTCAGCCGTGTACGTTGTCCTCTGATGTCTACATAGACGGTACTGTGTCTCTGGAATGGATGAAAAATATCTAGTTGTGGTTTTACAAGCCTATATTCAAGGCAATGATTTGGTACTAGGTTGAATCAAGCTGGTTTTGTGGATTAGCTTGTTTACAGTGAGGCCCTGTGATGACCACACAGAAGCAACATGTGGATACAGGCAGGGAAGTAAAATGAACCCCCATGTAAAAAACACAAGGTCTTTGTACTATTTAGTTAGCTATGCTAACATTAGTTACTTGAAGCTAGTTAGTAGCTAGCATTGCCTATACTGGCTACTTGCTTTTGATCTTGATGTTACGTAGGGACAGGACAGGGAGGCAGGATGCAAGTGCAAGGACTTATTGTTTGAACACACAAGATGAAAACTAAACCAAAAAACAACAGGTAAACTACGAACTAAACACTACTGTGGTACAGGGAACCAGAAACAACAAACTGGGACTGAATCAACCGACATAGAGACAAAATCCAAGGACATGATAAAGAACCCGCATGGAGAGAAACGACCAACATGGAGACAAACGACCAACATGCAGACAAACTACCAACATGGAGACAAACGACCAACATGGAGACAAACTACCAACATGGAGACAAACGACCAACATGGAGACAAACGACCAACATGGAGACAAACTACCAACATGGAGACAAATGACCAACATGGAGACAAACGACCAACATGGAGACAAAACACCAAGCAAGAACACAGGGGACCACAGGGACTATAGGAGAACAAAGACTAACAAGGAACACCTGGGAAGGGGTGGAGCTACAAACCAAGGACAGGTGAGGGGATTGACATGGGGACGGAGAAGGAGGAGCCAAAAACCAAAACAAACAGAAGCACATGAAACAGAACAACAAAGAGCACCTGGACATGACGAGACAGAAACAGAAAGCCAGAGAAGACAGACAAACACGAGCAGGACAGGGCAGGACGTGACAGATATCAACAAAACGTCCATTAAAGCTCTAATTTTTTTGTGAAACTTTTCATTTAAGATCTGGTTGATCCGGATGGGTGAAGCCTTATTGGAAAGCCTTATGACGCCATTAAAGATGGAGCTCCTCCTCTCTTCGGTGTCGAAGCTTCCTATTGTCTGGTCCACTTCAGTGCTGTTGCATAAACATTCTGGCATCTGGAGAAGCTGTTGCTTTTAAGGTGGACTGGAGCATTCAGTTAAGAAACGGGTAAATAGGAAGCATAGGAACTCCAGCTTTGGTGAACCGTGCCTGATAACGTACCGTCATCACCTTCACAGTGTCACGTCCTGCCGTGTCCTGCTCGTGTTTGTCTGTCTTCTCTTTCTTTCTGTTTCTGCCTTGTCATGTCCAGGTGCTCTTTGTTGTTCTGTTCCATGTGCTTCTGTCTGTTTTGTTTGGTTTTGGCTCCTCCTTCTCCGTCCCCTGGTCAATCCCCTCACCTGTCCTTGGTTTGTAGCTCCGCCCCTTCCCAGGTGTTCCTTGTTAGTCTTTGTTCTTGTATACCCCCTGTAGTCCCATGTTCTTGCTTGGTGTTTTGTCTTCCTCCCGGTCTTTTGTCTCCCTGCTGGTTGCTTGTCTCCATGTCGGTTTGTTTTTGTAACCTGGTTCTGTGTTTCTGGTTCCTTTGGCTCCCTGTCCTGTCTCTACGTAACACACAGTCTGGAAAAGAGTCCGCCATTTCTATTCAGGCTGCTCTGCTGTCCTATGGAAAGTCTGGGGGAATAAGTATTGATGAATTAGGACTGTTATGTAACAGTTTAGGACTTTGAAGATGGCCTGTTTTTGCTTCCCACATTCGTTATTTGAAAAAGGAACCATGTTCAAGGGTACTGGTACGTCAGTTCTATGTACCAAGCCCTACTTATTCAACTACGCCAGTTGAGTGTGCAGTGTGCATATGTACTACTACGTTCTGTGTTCCATAGTAAGACATCACAACATCTGCACAAATAAACATCTTCATAACACCTACCTCAATAAATTATCATATGTACATTTTCAGTGCTTGATGTTAGCAAGCTCGGTGCTAATCGCGTGTCAGCCATGACACTGTTTTCCCGTAGGAGCTCTGAATGAAGCTAATTAAAGTAGTGTGGCACATTCGGTTGCAAATCCTTTGTAAGCTAGAACTGTATCAAGCCTGTGACCCAGTGTCATCACTTCGCTGTGCCAGGCCTGCAAAGCAGCCAATTTCAGTCACTTTCTTTTGTGGAGTGTTTCAGACTCGAGCCTTGTTTTCAGTGAAAGCAATGCAAGTGAAATGCATAGCGTGATGAACTCGGTGGTTGCCCTGGCAGTGCGTTTTGGGACTCGTGATGCAGTCATAATAATTGCACTGTTGTTTTCTGTGAAGAGTGGATGGTGATACTTTTAGCCCTGCACTGAGGGAGTTGTTGGTAATTTCAGGGACAGCTGGCTTGGAGCCTTTTTGGTCGCACAGCTCTGATCATTTTTCTATTACCAAATGCAGCTGTGCTGCTTCGTTCGTCTGATTCTTGTGAAATGGTTTGTGCAATAGTGTGCTTTCTTTCCTTTTTAAACGGTTGCTTTTACCAGTTTAAGATATATGCTACAACTTTATTATCCTGTCATTTGCAGCTTTGATGTTTTATAATATTTCTTCCATCGAATGGAACATGCACATTCATGCCTTTCTGCACCTGACCAATAAAAACCCTAGGGTAGCTGACTATCCTCCTACTAATACACTACACTGCCAAAACACACTAGTTACACATTAGTTACACTAATATGAGCTTATTGGAGATCCCATTCCCAAGCCATAGGCATTAATATGGAGTTTCCCTGCCTGGCACCTGGCACTCTTTGTAGCTTTAACACCCTCCACTCTACTGGAAAGAGATGATTAAGATCTTGGAATGATTCTGAGTAACTTTGAGCCCAGCCAAGAGCACTTGTGAAGTCAATTACTGATGTTTACAGTGTGTATGCAGCATTAGCCTTACTCTACTCTAGCAGGGGCCCAAGCACAAATGCTAAAACCCAGCCCCAGACTATTATCACTCCTCCACTAAACTTTACAGTTGCCACTATTCACTGCGGTATCTGCCAACATCAGATTCACCCAAGCGTGATTCATCACTCTCGAGAATGTTTGTTTCCATGAGTCCAGCACTGTAATGCTTTACACTGTTCCAACACTTGCCATTATATATACATATCGTCGCCGTCCAAAGAAAAACATGTATCTCCATTTTTGGTGATTTTAACTTTTATGTCTCCTTTGGTCACATGAGCTGCTGTCTACAATATGTGGTAGTTTCATGACGAATGGACCAACAGGAATGGGCCAAAGCTTCTTGGAAAAACGTCTGGTTCCATTGACTTCTATTGAAATTAAATGAAGTTTTTGGCCTCTCTTGTAAAGTTGCGATTTTGGAGATACCTGTTTTTCTTTGGACAGCGACGATATCCATCTTATGATTGTATGTAGGTGCTTAGCAATGGAAACATGGTTGAGCAAGACTAACGGAACACAAACACCCTTTATACCTTTTTAAACATGACCAGGCGTTTACTCACCGTCCATAGTTTGCAAACTTACATTTAGAGCTTGGTTACTCTTCTGTTGGAATCTCATTAAAAGTTTCACTGATCTCATTCACTGGACATGGCTAAGAATTATTTTGGTCACCCTCATCTCCCAGTTCCTTTCACAAAGCCTGAAAAAGCACCATGTCATTTGTGCTACTGAATGCTCTGTGCAGGGTCTTTGATTTAACTGTCATGCCGTTCGGGTTCTGTGGTGCCCCGGCTCAGTCAGCCTAAAGACAGCAGCATTAATGGCTCACTATGTAACAGGGCTACGCCATGTATTTTTATGATGATCAGAGACACTTTGTGAAACCTACTGGCGCATGTAAACACACACAGTGTGGGCCTAATTGTCCTTACTGTGAGCAAACACATCACTAGTAGCATGTACAGAACGATGCCTTAACAGTGCATTGCCAAAAACACAATATCAAGAAACAGCCCCAACCCCAGCAAAGGATATGAGTGTGTATGAGTGGTCTTTCCATATGCATGGGCATCTTCTGTTCGTTTTGTATTTGTATGCCCACTATAGTTGGGCATGTTAGGCTGTGTATGAACATTAAACATAAGGCACTCTGTAGAAAGGTCTGGTTACAACACTTACAGCAGACTTCTAGAAATTCTGCCATGTACTGGAAGACTCACTTGCTCAGCAGAACCATTATCAATCCTGTCCCACCCAATGTGTCATTGGCAATTCTGTATTCATTTAAACAGGCTTCTCGAGCAGCTGGGCCACATTCAACAAATAGAGCAGGCAAGACAAACGATCATAATCTATAACCGTGTTCGGATGCCACATCCCTACTGCCAAACTCCCAAGAGCAAAGTGGTTTGTGGGTGGGGGGTCTGCATCAGGAATGAGTGAAGTGACTTCCCGTGCATTAGCCCTGACATTACAGCACCAAAGAAAAGAAAAAATCAGAAAAGAAAAACAGCTATTTCCCAGAATACCCCTGCATGCACCATGCAGGGTCTTTGATTTTAGCAATCATGCCATTCGGTTTCTGTAGTGCCCCTGCAAAGTCAGCCTTAAAACAGCAGCATTAATGGCACACGGCATACATTCCAAAACAAGGAGAAACCGGCTGCATCTCTAGGGAGTGCATATGCAGCAACGGCAACGTCAAAAAAGGCGCACAAATGTCACAGCTGGTTACGGTGAGGGGCACTTGGGTTACCTGTCAAAACTGTCTTCCGCTGTCTTTAAAGAACTTAATGCCTAATTGACAATTCCACAGCAACCTGAGCCGATTACTTCTGCCGCAAAGCCCCGGGGTGCTGAGCGATAAGCCTTTTCTTGAGTGTACGCCTGTATGCAGTCAAAACTCTCAAAGTCACACACACTTCACCACGGAAACAATACTCGGCAAAGCGTTTTCAGTGTGTTCGCTTGTACTGTGAATACATTAACGCTCGACACCGCCTACTGGACACCCTGCCAAAGTCGTCTAATCCTTTGAACTTCAGCCACCTCTCCCACAACTTCATTCATCCGCCTAATGCTCTTCATCTTAAATAATGTCACACAGGGGAGAAATGAGATGTAGAGTCTTTCCCACAGACAAACCCATTATGTCGGACTATATCTCAATTACTTAGACCTCAATCCAAGTCCAACTCCAAAGCTGTCACGTAATTAAGAAATGATAATAATGTAGGGAGACTGGAGGGATATTAGGAACCCATTACAATCTGGATGGTAAACTTAAAAAGAGCTACGTAATGGAATTTAGGCTTCAAAGCTATATTTTCCCCTGTTTGATATGATTTCCAGCCTTATCATTTTCAATTTCTTCTGCATAAATTGCATGTTTGACGGTGCAGGTACGCATAAGGACCACAGTCTAACTGAAATGCAGTCGTTTCTGTGAAAAAGACATTTTACAATATCATGCTAGTTCTTATGTTAGCAGTATTCAGTAAAATCAAAGATGAAATATTATCACTGACACCTTATTACTCGCTCGACAGACAGACGGCACACTACGCCCAATGCTAGCTCACTGTACTTTTGTGTGACTGTGGCATTGCAGCGTTGCCTTTCATTTTGCAGCCCAAAAATGAGAGGTAGTGTCATCTGACCGTCTCTTTCAATATATATATATATATATATATATATATATATATATATATATATATATATATATATATATATACACACAGGGGTTGGACAATGAAACTGAAACACCTGTCATTTTAGTGTGGGAGGTCTCATGGCTAAATTGGACCAGCCTGGTGGCCAATCTTCATTAATTGCACATTGCACCAGTAAGAGCAGAGTGTGAAGGTTCAGTTAGCAGGTAAGAGCACAGTTCTGCTCAAAATACTGCAATGCACACAACATTATGGGTGACATACCAGAGTTCAAAAGAGGACAGATTGTTGGTGCACGTCTTGCTGGCGCATCTGTGACCAAGACAGCAAGTCTTTGTGATGTATCAAGAGCCACGGTATCCAGGGTAATGTCGGCATACCACCAAGAAGGACGAACCTCCACCAGCATCATGTAGTGACCTGGCCACTGTCCTGCAAGAAGAATGGCTTAATCCCTCTGACCACTGTGCAGGACGCAGTATATGTCATTCCCAAGACCAACTGACGCTGTATTGGCTGCAAAAGGAGGCCCTACACCATACTAATAAATGATTGTGGTCTAAAACCAGGTGTTTCAGTTTCATTGTCCAATCCCTGTATATACACACACATATATATATATAATCCATAAACATGTAACAACATAAATGTTACATCCAGGTGACCTTGTATCGAGACCACTCAGGCCACTTGTGCCCATCGGGCTTCTATTTACCAGGTTCTTTACCACCTGAGGCCAATTTAGTGGCACATCAAAGGCCTCTGTGGATAAAGAAGCACCTGGCTTCAGACCGCTCGGAGGCCGGAGCTCAACTTGCTTCCTCATTAATTAACCTTTTGTGGGGAGAGACCTGTGCTCTTAATCCAGCCACAGAGCCTTATCAGTCTGTTATAACGACCCCTGCACACAAAATAATGCAGCTAGAAATTAGCATGGCAACGTCGCAGACAAACAGGACCAAGCTGAGAAACAAAACAGCAGACGGAAGGTAATTCCGCAGTAGGTGAAAAGACAAGCCAAGAGGTTAATCATCACCTACAGGCACAACTTGTCAAACAGGGGTTTAGCTGAATAATTCTAAGGCGGATGTTTTTAAAAGTGTAACACCCTTTTCCATTATACAGATGTTCCTGAGGTCATTTTCTGAAGATGAGGCCATGGAAGCATCTTCTAGCTGTCCATCAGACAGACCGCAAGCGTTTCACAACCACGGCACTCGCATGCTTTTGGGTTTATAGTGCTCGCCAGTGAGCTTTGATAACATCCCTTGCTTCTTCTTCCTATAGTGTTGTAAAGTATGCTTCAGGCAGCCGTGCAGTTCTTTTAAATCAGGAGGGAAACAAGGTCTGTTCAGTTTTTGATAGAATGGGAGTTGCTGCATTTTGCTGCAAGTCGAAATGGATGAACTGTTTTCTTAGGAACTCCAGCATGAAGAGCATTACACTGATCAACTCTGCTTCCAACAAACGCATGAACGAGTTTCTCTGTGTCACACTGAGAACGTTAGCAACATTACAAAATTTCTTAAAGGGTAATGTTTAAACTTTGGCACCATTGATATGCAGGCAACAGAGCTCAGAGCTCCCAGGTTTCATACTTCAGGTTTGGTAAATCAAGTTAAAGAACTTTGCTTCTCATAACGGAGCTTTCTCTGACTTCTAGTACCAACAATCATTATGTCCAGTTTGTTTCTAGAGTGGAATTTTAAAAGTAATGGAAATTAACAATTACATGTTATCAGGATTACTGCGATAACCATCGTCCCTAAATACTTTTAAAAACTGTTCACTTGTTTGATGAACAAGTTTCCAGTAAAACTAGGACCTGTCAATGCATTAACTGTGATTTTAACTTTTTAATTAAAAGTCAAACATTTTATATCCAATATTCTAGTGTGTGAATTAGAATCTTGGGATCAGTGGTATCTATAGCTCAATTAGAAAAAAATTAGAAATGGTTCTTCTATGGCAGGAAGTTACTCCAACAATCACCTCATCCACTGACAGAATGATTTTGGATTTTATTTAATTTAAATAATTTAATAAAGTATTTTAGCAAGAAAAATTAATTTGTACTTAATTGGAATTTTGTTACATGCTTTAGAATCAGAATCAGAATCTCTTTATTTCACCAAGTATGTTACACATACAAGGAATTTGTCTTGGTAAGAGCAACACGTATGACAAGTAACAAAAACACAGAACACAGATTATTTACAGTATTAAACTGAAGGAAAATTACACTAAACAATAAATAGGGTGGGGGATAAATTAAAAAAGTAAAAAGTACTAAAGGTAATAAAGCTGAAGAAGCTGAGAGATGTGAAACAGATTTAGTTGAAAAATATTATATATAGAAAGTTACAGATGACCTGAATATTTACAGAAAGAGAACATCTGTACAGGTGTGCAAATAGTCATAGTGCAAATAGGCAGAGTGCAAACAGCTGTTCAGTCCGGTTTGGTACAGTTCAGTTGTATGTTTCGAGGTTTACAGTGGGAGGTGTCCACTGCGGTTGAGGAGCGCTACAGCTCTGGGGAAGAAGCTGTTAGCATGACGTGCTGTGCTGGTTTTGATGGACCGCAGTCTTCTACCAGAGGGGAGTGTCTGGAAGAGGAGGTGTCCAGGATGTGAGGGGTCAGATGTCATTTTGCCAGCACGCTTCCTCACCCTGCTGGTGTAGATCTGCTGAAGTGATGGCAGGTTACATCCAATGATCCTCTCTGCTGTCCTGATGATGCGCTGGAGTTTGGTTCTTTCTTGTGAGGTGGAGGAACCAAACCAGATGGTTATGGAGGCTGTGAGAATGGACTCGATGATCGCTGTGTAGAACTGGATCATCAGGGTCTGTGGCAGGTTGAATTTCTTGAGCTGTCTTTAAACCTGGTGAAGGCTTTTATTTTGCCAAATAGTTTAAATGAGCTAACTCAGCATTAAAGTTTAAATTCTAGCACTGTAAAAATAATATTCTTAGTTTTAGTCACCTAAATGGGTTATGTTGTGCGATTGGTGGAAAAGGTCACATGGTGCTGTGTTGCGGGAAGTGCAGCTCAGAGCAAGGGAGTGAAATGTCTATGATGGAAGCTGCAACTTGTAGCTCCAACTACAAGTTGGAAATCTGTCTCCATCCTACTTTCTTTTTGGTCGAATAGTGATCCAACCACCTTATACTGAACCCAACACTTACACTGGTATTCCTGCCAGGAGCCATTCCATGCTTTGAGCTGCAGGTAGCACAAAGTAGACGCATGGACAGTTGTGCGAATGCCATGCTTACGTGACACTGACATACAAGACATGGCTACCAACATAAAGGAAATGAAAAAGAACTCGGAGGCAACTTCCAATCTTTCCAACGTGTCAGGGCACCTTCTTTCTCAGGCTGAAGTGTCATGAACCTGTGAGAGGAGTAGATAGCAGTGATCTTTAAATAGACCCAAAGACTTTTTTTCTTTTTTGATTTTTCTAACATGGCACAGAAAAAAAAAGCCCACGCACAGATCACAAAACTACACTGTCACATAGCAGCACGTCGAGGGCATAAGTGTTCGGCATGTCCGCCTGCTAATTAGACGCTTCTGCATGGGTAGGAATCATGCTCATAGTTAGCATACAGCTTGAGTGCTGCGAGGGGTGTGTAAGGTAACAAAAGCGGCGTTACTTAACACAGCTACTTACAGCTCCTTACGGGCCATATAAATCCCCAACACTAATGGCCAGATTTGTGCGGCCATTAAAAGAACTGTCTCCAGCGACTGCAGAAAGGCAGGAGGCTGAAAGCTGAAGCAGAACATAGGGAGTGTGGTGGGGGGGTGGAGGTGTCTATGTGGAAACAGCCGGCATGGCTGATTGCCTAAATTGAGACAAGTTTGAGGCGAGAAAAGGACAGCAATAAAAAGAGCGCTATGTCAGGATATAGGTTCACTCGGACCGAGAAAAGTGCGGGCTATGGCCAGCGTTTTTTTGACTTTGAACCCTTTCTCAAGGGCCTGAAATTGGGGCTCACCTGAAATGGCCGCTCTGTCCAGCGCTCCTCTAAATGTATGGCCTTCCGTGAGCGCTCACTGAGGATGCTTCTGCCATGCCCGAGTGGGAAAGCAGTGGATAAAAAAAAAAAAGCACAAGAACCATACCCTCTAGAAACCGTTTCCACCGAGCCCAAGTCACAGAGATCCAGGAGCCGGAGTCTTAGTGATGCAGAAAGATACACTGGGCTGGAGCATTAGGGATGCCGGAATAGGCATTGGGCCATAACCTTAGAGATGCAGGAAAACACATTAGGGAAGGGAAGCTTAACAATGTCGGAAAAACACTGGCTCAGCGGTGCCTGAACAGACACCGGATAAAAACTCACCAGAGTAGAAATATTGGCACCTTTGGCATCTGAGCTCCCGTTCTGTAATCTAATGAAAATGTAAACCAGGGCGGGGAGTTTTCAGACGTAGCAAGTAGGAAACTTGAAACAGCAAAAAGACCCGAGATTAAGTCATAATTTCGTGACATATCCCAACAGGACAGGAGTTCCATGAGGTGGCTTTTTGGGTTGCAGCTGAATATCTAAAGTTTTTAGGCACCCTTATGAGCTGACATATCAAATACACAGGGACACCTTGAGTTGGGCGTCACTGGGGTTAAATACAAAATGACAGATTTCGTTTGAGGGGAAGGACACTGAAGGAAAAGAAAAAAAATGGTGAATGCATGTAAATGATTAATAAATAATTTCCTTTTTGTAATGGTATCTTTGCTATTTGGTGGTTGCTGTAGCTCAGCAGATAGATACCTGCCAGAGTGACACCATCACATGTGGGAGACTGGGGTTCGAATCCCGGTCTGGGTGCCAATGCTGTGCTACACCAATAAGAGTCCTTGGGCAAGACTCCTAACACTACACTGGATGTAATATGATTAACCTTATAAGTCGCTCTGGATAAGAGCGTCAGCTAAATTTCATAAATGTAAATGTACTATTTGTGGTAAAGTAGATGTCATGTAAACGTGTATCAGTGTCATCTGTAATATTATTAATATATATATATATATATATATATATATATATATATATATATCACACTTTGAGATATAATCCAACTTTGACCTTTCATCAGCATCCAGTTTTGTATATATACACTCATCAAATAAACTAGTTGCACCCAGAAGGAGGTGTGGGATTGGGGGGGGGGGGGGGACACGTGCTGTTTATTGGGAAGGTAGATAAAGTTCACCAGGGCTCCATACATGTATAATGAAAACGATTTTATGACGGTATAGATGATCAATATTTATTAAGCTACACATACAGAAGTAACGTCTTCAGTATGGTGTCGATCCGCCATGTTTGCTAATGAACCATGGAAAAGGTCTTAGCATTAAGCTAGTAGTTCCTAATGGTGTCCCATGATAATCCATCCCATGCAGCTTGAATATCCTCACATAGTTCCTGCAGATGGTGCGGTAGAGGTGGAGGCGGAGCAACACCTGGCCTTCTGGACATGTGACACATGACAGCAATCTGTTGATCTTGGTGCTGACCACGGTGCCTCCACACACGGAAATGTTGGTCGCCTCCACCAAGACTAAAGTGGGACTCGTCACTGAAGATGACCCGCTGCCATTCTGAGTCACTCCATGACCAGTCCTCGGATACGGGCACCACTCTGCAGTCTTTGGTGACGGGTGACGTTAGGTGTTTATAGAGACAGTCGTTTGTTAGGTAACCGGTCTGCGTTGCATGTATTTTCTGCGTGGTGGCAGCCTCACGCCGCAGCCGTCTGCCAATGGTGCTGGCACCAACAGGATGACTCACGGAGGAATCACTGCTCGCTGAATGTCCACAATGATGGCTGTTGGGTCAGTTAGGTGACAAGACCTGTCCTTACTTACGTCTGCCGAGCATGACCCTTGAATTATTCGCATGTCTCACAATGTCAAACCTACCCACCAAGTTTCATTCCCTTCAGTTCCTTCTGGCTGCAGCTATTTGCACTACTGTTCTCTTGATGATGAGTGTACAAGGTAAAGTACTACCTCAGGATGGAGAGAGCGATGTGAAAAGTCTATTTTTCATTTCAGCAGAGAAGTGGGTGGTATTTATGATGACATCTGTAGACGGTAAACAAATGGACCTACTCTTTTAAGAAGTCCATTTCTTTAGCTGTTTATCAGTTAGGTAAAAGGTTATTGTTAAAACTGGCCTGTTCCCTCGTTTTTACACTCCACACAGTGAAACAGCAGACAGCATAAAATGTACTTACATCCCACCAGAAGCTCAAACACTGTATGAAACAGCATTTACAAAAATCAACATATTCAAATAATCTGTACAAATAACAGAACTAATGAAAATATATGAAAAATTATTGTAAAACAAGTCTTAATTAATATGTCGACGTCAAATGTCAATCTGATATTACATGCACATTGAACACTAGGATCCATATACATTTATAAGATGTCCCTTTCTCTACAGGAGCACATCTACAAAGCCACCCTAATAAAAAAGGTCAATCCACATTCAATTTCCAATTAATTTTGAACAGTCAAAAAAAAAAACACAAATCTGGCAACCCTGCGTGACATGCTAAGAACCCATAATTGAAACATGCGCATGTGGAGTACAGCGCAGTTCTTCTGGTAAGAGTAGGAACCCTGCCGCTGAACATCCCAGCTGTTAAAGCAGTCTTACTACAGCTGCTGAATTCAGAATGTTCAATGCGGTTCCACCAGCATCTTCTAAGCGGTGCACTGGGATTAGAATGTCATTGTCCTCGCCCTTATTTAGTTTGGGGTTGCGAATGACTCAGAGCCCTCTCCGCAACTGACGCCTCTGGATACTGGGGTGATTGCAAGCGGAAGGAATGCTGTAGATCAATCAAAACTGTATGCCAAATCATTTTCAGTGCTATATTAAAAATCTACTGTCACAGCCTACATCCACTTTTAAGATAAATGTTGCCCTAACCAAACAACTTTTCAACAAAAGTTTGTCTACAGCAGTCAAGCCTGTGCTACATTTCTGTCGGTATATATTTTTTTCTTATAACCAGAAAAGGTTAGTTACGTAAATGAAAATGAGTTTCTAGTTTTTATGAACGCATTATAACAGTTGGAAACTGTGTTGGTGTCCATACTTGTCATCTCCCTTGCAACAATACATTTATTAATTAATTATTAATCATTTATTAATGGTGCTCCACTTTCATATGAATGTGAAGAGGCCTATCCTCTATCTCTCATTCTATGCTGAGTTAGTTACACTCTTCTACATAGCAAGATAAAAGTTAAGGTAGTCAAGGTTTAGAAAAAACAATACTGTAAAAGTACTGTTTTGTACTTTTTCTAAAAAACAGTGATTACATCGGTACAGGATCTGTACAGGACGATTGTGTACCCTACAGAAGCAATGTGTAATAAGACACAACCTGTCAAATTTATACTTCAAACAGTAGGGGGCACCATATCACCCAAAAATGATTTGACTGTGTCTTAAGAAACACACAGCCCCTCCTCCTCAGTTGGCAATAAGGCTGGACCTGCATACAACTGCACACTACTGTAACTTTTGGTGGTCTTGTGTGAAACAGCTAAACACCCCATCATTCACATTTCTACTCCGAACAGTCTACAATGTGGCCATGATATTCCCACTTTGATGCAGGTCCATGAGTTACATCATCTCTGTGAGTTGCTCATATACCTGTGCAGGCACAGTGCTATTATTACCTATCCCACTACTAAGGGAGGCTAGCGGGCCTGGTAGACGGAGCCTAGCTGCACTGTGCCTGCTGCAGGGCTCTGGGAGGAAATCAGCTAGACTGGAGATTTGGATTTTACCATGGCTGTAGCTGCAGATGGCACTTTTAACACAAGCATCAGACACAAGACTTTCACGCGACTTTCTCAGATACCTCTGCAACGACACATACCATCAAAGCTGTTGTGTCGTCACATTCTGTTGATAACTGAATAATTGTTGGAACATTGCAAACCATTTCTGCACCTTTAAAGCAACATCATGTAACAACTTAGCTAGCAAAATGTTTTGATGGTACACTGACGTATAATCAGAAGACCTTGTTTGACTTAGCCTTGTTGGTTTTTCCGGGTGCGTATACTCATCTCACCTTTTTACCCGTTTCAGATAAACATGCTCATCTCACGCCAAAGGTTTGGTAAGTCTTTGTCAAGCTCACGCCAAATCAGCCTTGAAAGTTTGCAAGCTCCTGAAATGAAAAACCGGTGATCTTGCTCTACCTTGACACTGTTCTTTCACTTCTGATGTCGCAATGTGTCGAATTCTGCCAAAACAATCATAGACTAAAGTCCAAAAAATTTTAAGCAGCTTTAAACAACTAACCGAACAGGAATACGGTACAACTGTGTTCCCTAAAAGGAGGCACTAAATACATACCACTGAGGATACCACCACGGTATCAAGCATCCGTCCCCTTAAAAATCCAGCCTAGCATGTGACTTACTTAGATTGTTTCTTGTGAATGGATTTCTAGAATATTTGAGACGTCTAATTTTAATGTTTGCATGTTTTAAAGGATGATTCAAATGGAGAGGATTGAACCGGCGCTGCTGCAAGCTACTCTTATAGAGGGCCCTTTTTTAACCAATCACACTTATCCTGAAGCTAAAAGCGGAAAGAAAAGCATTTGCATTCCTCTATATGCTGACCTCGATTCTTAGCCAAAGCCTTCTCAAAATTGCTGATTTTGAAGTTTCCTCCAAGCACGAGTCTACCTGCTTCTTTGATCTTATCATGATGAGCCGGGGAAAGCACATGCAGAGCTGGCATTTAATCACTCGGAGGGGACAATTTCAAGGTGACGAGAGGTTCTAGCCACATGCGGATTTGATGGAAGGTGAACGGAATATGGGGGAAGTGAAATTAGCATTTTTGTTCTTCATCCATGGAATAGGGGAAGCAGAAAGGAATAAAAAGGGACCAAAATGAAAAGGCCAAAGTGAGAGAAAAAAAAGACCAGATGAAGTGGAAAGGAGAAGATGAGCTTTAACCAGCTAGCTCCACAGAAATCAGATACGGTAGGTTATTGATTGTTCTGCATGTCAGTGTGAAAAGGCCCATAATCCACTGAATTTTTTAAAAATCCTATGATAAATATTCCAATAATAATCATCTTCTGGAAGCAGGACTGAACCTGGTGCACCAAGAGGACCACATGTTGACCTTTGCTGAAGATGAAGACCACCAATAAAATATGTGCATTAACATTTAAAACATATTTTGTCCATAAAAAAATAATTTGACATGTTCTTTTAAGACTCAGTAACACATTTTAGCCCATCTTTATTGATATCGCTCATATATCGTCAGAAACCGAAATAAGAAAGTCTTATTTGAGTTTTGAGAGGCATTTTTGTGAGCAGGAAGTCAAATGAAAAAAAGAACAACATGGATATGAATTACACTTATCTAACTTAACCCTTAATATACTGTATGTCAAGAGAGACAGCGTTGTCCGGCTTCAGATTAAACGAAGGCTGCAAAAAGCACTCATGTCATCAGTGCATAGATCTGAATCCCAGTCCCCTGCTACCTGCAAAGCCCGGGCTTTACTCACTACACCATAAATTGAATATGTAGTGTTTAGATTTGACTGTATGATGACTGTAAACCCATGCTTTATCAATAATGGTAATGCGGTTCACACCTCTTACTATCATTGAGTCTTTTGTTGTGTTACTAAATAACCAGATCATAGAATGTACCCAGAGGCGTAGCGCAAAATTCTGTGGGCCCCAACGCGGGGGGGCAAGGAGCAGGGAGGCAGAGCCCTTGGTGTGGGCTTATAAGAATCTACTCTGGTTGCCGGTACTAGCTCAGTTTTCTCGATTGTGTGACGTGCACAACTCAATACTGGCACTTATTCTCAGTCATATCTGAACGCGAATCTGTATTCAAGCCTATTAACAGATACAAGTACAATAAAACACTGATAACCTGTGCCCAAAAAGTCGCCTCCTCCTGGCATTTTTCTGAATGCAAATCCTTTACAATGTCCGATTACGATTACCGTCTGAACTGAGGCCACGCTTTTGCCTTTTCGATGCTGAGAATAGCAACGTCCGGAAAAGTCTGTCTTGAGACATTGTGCTTCTCAGATAGTTTTTTGATCATTTTGCAGTTGTTGAAAAGGATCTTTCTTGCACCTGCACAGTGACGGGGGGGACGAGTTAGAAAAACAGCTTAAGCAGACACGCAGTTAGCCACTTTTGTGTCCGTCACACTAGACCAGGATTGATGTAATTAGGGATATGATTTGCCTTTTTGACTGGCACACTTTTGTATTTACTTTGTATCTTTAATGTCTCTCGCTCACCCCAGCGAACGTCTAGCGTGAGAACTTTGGCGTTCCATCCACCTCATCTTCAATGCTGAGGAGGACTTTGTAATTAATTTAAGGCTGTGGGCCTAACACCTGTACTCTAGGCCCCCCCGTCATTAGTTGCTTGCGCTCCTCCACCGTTTTCGCTGCTGTGCCCCTCCCTACGCCTCACCCACTCCTGAATGCTTAACGCGTCCTAGGAGGCCCCTCGCGATTTAGGATGCTGCTATTACTACTTGTGTAAGTGATAAGATTTCTCAGCACTGTGCCTGGTGCATTCTGCAGACTACACGATGTTTCTGTCTTTCACAATGTTTATTACGTCAGTTATGACAATCATAGCAGTGCCCAAGTAAATGTAGTGCTAGGTCCCTTATCAATGTTGAGAATGAAAACACTGTAACATTACACTTGTTTTATGCTCTCCGCACCATCATTGTTGGGTTCTTCCGCAAGGTAACCTCCCACGCTAAGCTATTCCTCCTAAGCTATTTGTGATTAGTAGGACCTAACCAGTATAAAAACTAAACGTCTTTGCACTTAGGGTTACAAAACAATTGTCCTCATTATCGAGGCCAAAGGAAGTCAACGTCTTTTTTGAAAAGAGGAGTTGATGATGCAGAAGACAGCAGAAAGCAATGGATAATGACGCTCAATATTCCCCCCCCCCCCCCCCCCCCCCCCACCCCTCACATCAGAGGGACGCTTGGGGTCTCAGGGACGGCAATGGATCATCAGGGAGGAGCGTTTTTTAAACTGCAGGTTGTATTTGAACTGTATCTTGCGTTTTTTTAGCAATTAGTGGTAGTGCCCTGTGTGCATTAGCTAATGTGTTGGTCGGCTCTTGCTGTCGTGTTGTGTGGTGCTGCCTAAATATGATAGCAGGTGTTAGTGTGATGGGTCATTGTTCCCTAGTGCACCTGCAAGAGCATTTTGTCCTCCTATTGGTCAACACCAAGGAACACATCAGAAGGCGACTGTCGCATTAGGACTGTGTCGCCGCTTCCTGCTAGGTTTTAAAACAATACTCAAAATGTACAATGCGGGACATTGTACAGAGACTTTATGGGCGTAGTGATGGGGCGCTCTCAAGTGACACACAGCTTTGGTTCATGCGTAACATTACACGGCATGTTCCTCATTCCTGGTGCTTATATTTGGGTGAGATGCTTCAAATTTCTATGCAACAGTGCTACAAGATTGTGCCAAGTGCACTGACGACAGTAAGGGATTAGTAAATGTGTACGTTGGGTAATGATGCCAGTTGTGTTTGTGTAACAATTACGTAATGTGGAATCTGTGCGCTGAATGAAGTGTTGGAATATCAGGGGAGGATGTTTAAAATTTAAAGAAAAACAAAACAGTAGGCTGACAACGAAACAGTATGGGATGAATCTGTCATCGTGTGACATAAAGTACAACCAGAGACCTACATACAAAAAAAGGGCACATAGCGCACACTTGAGATTG
>JAMWET010002310.1:412500-426170 GCA_024036415.1 Prochilodus magdalenae | reverse complement strand
CACTCTCTGTTCTGTGTCTCTCTTTCTCTCTCTGTCTCTCTACCCTACCCTACCCTAGACTCAGCTTTTTGCATCTTCCCTCACGTTGTGTCGTGCGTTGTTGCTTGGTTGTATTGCTGGTAGTTAATAAAAACTCTCTGACTTTTACCTCTGCGTTCATCAGCCCGGAGCCTGTTTTGTCCTGACACATTTACGTTTAACTGAGATTACTGAAGAGCTACTACGTCATTCAGTGCAACCATGTGATGATTTACATATGCATCCTACACTGCAGCTGGTGATGTAGAAGCTTATTTGTTGGATTAGCCTCGTAGCTCCACTACATAACTAACAAATCAGACTTTAAAGCTGAACAAGTGCATTTGGATTGTTCTCCCCACTGTTTCCTTGATGCTTGCTTGTACTTCAATGACCATTACTTAGTGCATGCGTGTTCACCTCCTGCAGGGTTGACCGGACTGAAGAACATCGGCAACACTTGTTACATGAACGCAGCCCTGCAGGCCCTCTCCAACTGGTAAGAACACTTCTCCTCCAGCCTTTCATCTCTGGGAGCTTTACACTCCTATTCCAACATGCATACCTATATCTATTCAACCTACAGCAGTTTAGTTCTGCCCCTTCATGCTGAGATTGATTGATTAATTGATGGATTGATTTTTAGATGATGCTCAGTACAGGACAGTCACTCGCAACCAAGATCACTTACAGGGGCAGTATTTTATCTTTAGGACTCGGTTACAATATGCTTCCTGTTTGCTAAGAGATAACGAGAGGTTGGAAAATGGCAACCTAAAGGGTGATCTACAGAGCAGTGACTAGCACTGCGATATTTCTACAGTTCCTTGTTTACTGCATGTATTGCCGAATCAGCAACAGTTAGAAACTTAGTCAAACGTTATAAAAGTTCACCAGACAAAAATGCTTCACCCAGTGTGTTTAAGGTGGTAGTAACTTCAGGCTCCTGCAGATGGCGCTGCACGAGGGTGGTAGGTCTGCTGTAAATACCAGTGGGGTGTGAGTGACGGGATCCATAGATGTATGCAGAAAGGAGGTGCTACAGTGTAGTGATGTCTCATTCCATGTGTGGAAAACAGCTCCAGAGCAGATGTTAATGATTGGCTAAAACGAGTAACTGAGCATGTGGGCGTGGCCAAAGACCATAGTGTGAAGGAAGTAGCTAAATGTGCAGGTGTATGGAAGCGTGCGCTCATACGGGTCTACTAGCAGTGGCTAAAATCCCAGTCTACAGGGAATACTCCTCGGAGCTGTGCCAGGGAAGGTATATCTGGCCCAACTGCACAATTATTTGATGTAAGGGTGTCTGAACACTGATTTGGCCTACATCCAGAAACTTGTCCAGTACATGCCAAATCCAGTCACAGCTGTTATTGGTACTCTTGGAGGTGTTCAGTCACAGTTCTGTCCATCAACAACATGAAACAGGATTTATTTCATTTCTTTATTGGAATATCTGATTAACTAAACGTATACTAAGAGGAGTGACCTTCAGTAACCCAGCCCCAGACATCACTCAGACAGCAAGCAGGCACCACCAGTCAGAAAGTGACTCCACTAAAAAAAATCTGTCTTTTAGACCTAATCAGAGTCTTTATGCCCGGTCCATTTTTCCTCTCCTTAGTTCCCTGCCACAATCAGTCCTGCCCTCTGTTTTTTGGGGGGTTTTTTCACTCTGATTTCACATCCTCAGACATGGCATGGTCACTTCTTCTAGGTGTTTTTTATGTGGCATTTACCACTGGGCTGATTAAAATGGAAATGGGTAATGTACAACATTTGAAAGATTTTTTGGAGGACGTTTTCAGTGAAATAGATATGGAGCTCTGAGGAATAGAACTGGGTCATAATTTGCAATCCTAAAAAGACTGTAATTAATCGGTAGTTATTTATTTATTTTGTGCGTCTGTGTGTGCATGCGTGTGTGTGTGTGTGTGCGTGTGTATGTGTATGTGCATGTGTGCGTGCGTGCGTGTGTGTCTGTGCGTGTGTATGTGTATGTGCATGTGTGCGTGCGTGCATGCGTGTATGTGTATGTGCATGTGTGCGTGCGTGCGTGCGTGTATGTGTGCATGCGTATGCAGCGCATGTGTGTGTGTGTGTGTGTGTGTGTGTGTGTGTGTGTGTGTGTGTGTGTGTGTATATGTGTATGTGTATGTGTATGTGTATGTGTATGTGTATGTGTATGTGTATGTGTGTGTGCGTGTGCGTGTGCGTAAGAGAAAGGATGTTTGTGTTTTTCATTTATCCACATATTCTGTGTGACATATGTAAGGATACCTTTGCTGCCTCCAAAGGATGCGCTGAACAACTGTTCCTGTCAAAGCCGTATCTGTGTAGTTTTAAAAAGCTAAGTAAATTGCAAGGCGGCTTGCGGAGCCCCAAGGCGGCTTGCGGAGCCCCAAGACGGTTGGTGAGGTAAATGAGTGAAACATGTTGCACCAGGCACCCGACTATCACAGCCCTGAGTGACAGCTGATAGAGGGCGGAAAGCTGACAGCAGAAACAAGAGGCATGAGGAAGCTTCCTGACTCCCCCTCCTCAAGACACTGTATAATGCCTGATGCTCAGTCCTGGTAGCTGCGCTGTAGTGCAGGGGCAGTGATGGAAATGAGGTGGAGCAGCAACTTTACTCCTTTATCTCCTTAAGACCCTTTATATCAATATATTACTTCTCAATCTACGGATTGGTAGGATCCATAGATTGGGAAGAGGTGCTATAGTGCAGTCTCGTTCCATGTGTGGAAGTGGCTCCAGAGCAGATTTTAATGATTGGCTAAAAGGAGTAACTGAGCATTTGGGCGTGGCCAAAGACCATAGTGTGAAGGAAGTAGCTGAATCTGCAGGCGTATGGAAGCATGCGGTCATACGGGTCTACCAGCAGTGGATAAAATCTCAGTCTACAGGGAATTCTCGGAATTGTATCAGGTAAAGCATCCACCAAATCTGGCCCAACTGCGCAGTTGTTTGATTCAAGAGTGTCTGAACATTGATGACATTGATTCAATTTGAGGTTCTTGCGTTTCCACCAGACCTTCTCTTCTCTGAAATTTTGTCCATTTCTCCTCTCTGTTTGCTCTGGCTTTCAGTCCTCCCCTGACGCAGTTTTTCCTGGACTGTGGTGGTCTGGTCAGGACGGACAAGAAGCCGGCTCTGTGTAAAAGCTACCAGAAGCTGATCACAGACCTGTGGCACAAAAACAGGCATGTAGCTCCTTCCTTCTCTTTAACTCAGTTTGACTTTGTCTAGATGTATGACGTTTCAAAGCTCTGGACTTATTTCCTGACTGATGTGCACTTGCAGGCCATCCTTTGTCGTCCCCACGAATCTGTTCCAGGGAATCAAAGCTGTCAATCCAATGTTTCGGGGCTACTCCCAGCAGGTAGGTGTTGAGAAGTGTCTCAGAGGTCATCATGGATGAACTAAGTGTCTTTGCTTTGTGATGTACTGTGTAGAGAGCTTTCCCCACTAAAGGTGTTTTAGTAAACATGGATACACAACAGTTATGATGGGTTTGCCTGTTTTTGGAATTCCATCATCCAGATGGATTATTCCATCATCCAGCTGTGGATAATTTTTTGGTGCTTGTGTTAGTGCTGCTGTTGTACGCCATCGAAACTTTGCCCAGTGTAAAAAAACACCTTTTTGTTTTGTGCTAATTGTGCCAAATGTGTTGGCCAAATGTTTAACTTTGTTCGGGTTCAGCTTCGGCCAAACTGTTTCATTTCGGAGCATCCCTACTAGTTTTGGTGTTCGGTCGTAGGGGCCAGTTGTGGACTGGAGGTCACGACCGGAGGGTCGGTTCCCTGAACTGACAGTAATGCCTGAGACGTTGCCCTTGAGCGAGTACGGCTCTAAAACCTCCCAACTGCTCCCTGGGCACCTGTGGAATAGGGCGGCCCACGTCTACCGTGCAAGTGTTGCGCCACTGCCGCCCCTTGTCAATGTATGTATGTATTTATGTATGTAAGTAGTAAATGTAGTATGTATGTATGGATGGTTGTATGTCTGTATGTATGTATGTTGTATCTTGCTCCTGCAAGTGTGCGCCTGCCCTCCCTTATGTATGTAGTCGTGTATGTATGTATGTATGTAATGTATGTAGTATTATGTATGTATCGTATGGTATGTGTATGTATGTCTGTCTGTAATGTATGTATGCTCCGTATGCAAGTGTGGCGCCCTGCCGCCCTTGGACCTATGTAACATGGGTATGTATGTATGTATGCTCGGTGCAAGTGGTGCGCACTGCCAGCCCTTGTTTATGTATGTATGTATGTAGTGTATGTATTGTAGGTATGTATGGTTGTTTGCTTCCGTGCAAGTGTGCGCACTGCCCCCTTGTATGTATGTATGTATGTATGTATGTATGTATGTATGTATGTATGTATGTATGTATGCTCCGTGCAAGTGTGCGCACTGCCCCCTTGTATGTATGTATGTATGTATGTATGTATGTATGTATGTATGTATGTATGTATGTATGTATGCTCCGTGCAAGTGTGCTCACTGCCCCCTAGTGTGTGTATGTGTGTGTGTGTGTGTGTGTGTGTGTGTGTGTGTGTGTATGTGTATGTGCTGTCGTCGTATATGTGTGTGATATGTCAGTGTGTGTGTGCTAGTGTTGATATGTGTGTATGTATATTGTGCCGTGTCAGGTGTGTGTGTGTGTATGTAGTATGTCTGTGTGTGGTGGTGTGTGTTGTGTGTATAGTATGTGTGTGTGCTGTGTATGATATATCTGTGTGCGTGTGTGTGTTTGTCATCATATGTGTGTCGTGTGTGTGTGTGTGTGTAGGTATATTTATGTGTGTGTGTGGTGTGATGTGTGGTGTGTGTGTGTGTGTGTCTATATATAGATCTATATATATAGATATATATCTCTATGTCTGTGTGTGTGTGTGTGTGTGTGTGTGTGTGTGTTTGTGTCTGTGTATATGTAATGTGTAATATGTTATGTGTATCTATATCTATCTATATATCGACATATATGTATATTTGTGTGTGTTTGTATATATACATGATTAATCATATATATATGCCGGGCTCAGGGCTCTACATGTATGAAGTGTATGTGATGTGTGTGTGTGGGTGTGAATGGGTTCAGTGTTGAAGACAAATTCCTCGTTAAGGCCCGGCTGCTAAGAGAGAAAGAAGAGACGTGATTTAATATGAACTGCTTTAAGTTCTGGAACATTCAGTGAGACGGGTGACATTGAATTTGCTGTTTATTGGAGGCAGCTTTTAATAATGATTATGCAGGTTTATGTCAGTTGTCATGAGAGGTTAATGTGATTGGGATTGAACCTGAGTTACGGTAAAGTGCTGAGTCTCTATAAATGGTCCCGTCCTCAGTCTGTTTATCTCTCCGCTCGTGATCTGTGTCATAATAGTTATTTCAGCTTAATCCAACCTGACTTATTCCGTCGTCACACTGTACTTCCAGAAAGGTCTATTAATAGAACGCACTTGCTGTCCTCGGATCACATCCTCTTCGCCCGCTCATCTCCGATTCGGAATTAGTTTGAGGAGAAACAATCCTGTCTGTTGTGCTCCAGTTTGTCCTTCTCTGTTTCAGCCCACAGTGTCCTCATGGTCGTGTAACAGACCCACACGGACCGTGCAGTCATTTGTCACGGCTGGCCAGAGAGGAAGAGCCATTTTTAGAACTAGCATTAGCATGCATGGGACGTTAAGGGCCTGGACCAGAATGGATCTCTGTAAAGGCTCCAGCAGCAGTAATCCCATTTGCAGAGTCACATTCATGGACACACTGAGAGAGTGAGAGAATGTGTGGGTTTGAAGCTGTGCTGTACTGGCTGTCATTTCACATACAGACTGCGTCTCCTTCTCAGCTTTTTAAATCAGTCCCCTCAGTGATTCTGGGACTTGCTTTTGTTGGATGGCCCTCCGGGCTACTAATTACAGTTGCTGTGGGAAAAGTCCGAGACGATTTCCAGTCTAAATGACTGCTTAAGTACCCGTTATTTATTTTCCAGGAGATATTTCTGAGATCTGATATTTCTGAGGTTTGATATTTCGGAGATTTGATATACCCCACTTGAAAAAGATGTATGGAGTTACCGCTCACTGAGAAAAACAAGGGCAACCGACTGAACTTTGAAATGGCCAGATGTCTTGGATGTCAGATTTCTTTCTTCTTCTACTTCTTCTTTTTTTTTTTTTCTTTAAGAGTTTTAAGGGTTTAAGAGTTAACTTAGTGCATATACAGGGGTTGGACAATGAAACTGAAACACCTGTCATTGTAGTGTGGGAGGTCTCATGGCTAAATTGGACCAGCCTGGTGGCCAATCTTCATTAATTGCACATTGCACCAGTAAGAGCAGAGTGTGAAGGTTCAGTTAGCAGGTAAGAGCACAGTTCTGCTCAAAATACTGCAATGCACACAGCATTATGGGTGACATACCAGAGTTCAAAAGAGGACACACTGTTGGTGCACGTCTTGCTGGCGCATCCGTGACCAAGACAGCAAGTCTTTGTGATGTTTCAAGAGCCACGGTATCCAGGGTAATGTCAGCATACCACCAAGAAGGACGAACCTCCACCAGCATCACGTAGTGACCTGGCCACTATCCTGCAAGAGGAATGGCTTAAACTCCCTCTGACCACTGTGCAGGACGCAGTATACGTCATTCCCAAGACGAACTGACGCTGTATTGGCCGCAAAAGGAGGCCCTACACCATACTAATAAATGATTGTGGTCTAAAACCAGGTGTTTTAGTTTCATTGTCCAACCCCTGTATATTTATACCTTATACTTTTACCTTACTTACGGTGTTTGTCCCAACATGGAAGCTTAAGATCCATTTTTCCCAATATTTTGTAAAGCAATCTATTCGCAATTGTAACACAAATGTAATTTTTATTTTCATTTATTCCATTATTTTTGGGGTTTTTTGTGTGGGAGGAAATCCTCAGATGTCAGATTTCATTGAAAAACTCAAAGCAAGTCTCCTAAAAAGAATGTAAGCTGTAATAAAGGCAAAAAGTGGACATAATAAACACTGAAAAACGACTGTCCAGTCAGCAGAGTGTGACAAATCATCTCAAATGATTAGATTTGTTTACTCATTATACTCCAACTTCCAAAAAAAAAGCTTCATATTGCATCTAGATTCTGTATTTTGCATGCTACACTTTTAAAACGGTGCACAAATCCCAGATTAAAAAGAGCATTAGTTAATGTAGGAACTGAACAGAGGGATGTTCTTATGACAAAATGCATCAGGGAAATACTTAAATCTGGGAATACTAGTGATGGTTTCATTGCTCAGCCCTGCATAGCAGTGTCTTATGTCCTCTGCATTCCTCTGCCTAACACCTGGTCTGTGTGTGGCATCTCTTCCTCAGGACTCTCAGGAATTCCTGCGCTGCCTGATGGATCAGCTGCACGAGGAGCTGAAGGAGACCGTGGTGGAGCCTGAGGACCAAAGTCCGGCAATTGGTGGGGACGACAGTCCGGACGAAGACGACCGCAGCCGCTCGGATAGCGACTTCCAGTCCTGCGAGTCGTGTAGCGCGGACAGCGAGGGTCCAAGAGGCCCAGAGGAGGCGGAAGAGGTCGACATGCTGATCCCAGATGAGGAGAAGGCCAACAGAGAGTGGCAGAAAGAGAAGAACCTCATTAACAACCTGTACCGCGCCGGCTCCCACGGTGATCTCGACAAGGATGTGGACACGACCAACGAGAGCAGAACCATCATTAGCAGCCAGGGAGCCATCAAGCAAGGCAAGACTGCAGGTAAATAACCGCTTTGGATTCGATCGGGTTGAGACAAATTTCAGATTGCCCCTAAAGTAGCTGGTTTGCCACGACATGTTTGGTGCCTACAGGAACTGGGAGGTGGGAGCTGGGGGGCATGGCATAGACATAGTTGTGCTAATTTCCTTTTAGAATTCTACAGTTAATTAAATAAACAGTGAAGATGTAAACCAAGTCATTGGTTCTACAGAAACTTGGGAACCAGACATCTGAGGGTTAATGCCTTTAAAAGATCCAGCATAGAATTTATGTGAAGTCTAGTTAGTAAGTAAGTCAGTCTGTATTTAAATAGCACTTATCTAGAACAAAGTGCTTTACAATGGCATCAAATAAAAAAACATTAAATAAAAACAATGATAATAATACAAACCGGATTCCAAAAAAGTTGGGACACTAAACAAATTGTAAATAAAAACTGAATGCAATGATGTGGAGGTGCCAACATCTAATATTTTATTCAGAATAGAATGTGTCATTTTAAGGGAAAAATAAGTTGTTTCAAAATTTCATGGCGTCAACAAATCCCAAAAAAGTTGGGACAAGTAGCAATAAGTGGATGGAAAAAGGAAATTGAGCATATAACGAACAGCTGGAAGACCAATTAACACTAATTAGGTCAATTGACAATTTGATTGGGTATACAAGAGCTTCTCAGAGTGTCAGTGTCTCTCTGAAGCCAAGATGGTAAGAGGATCACCAATTCCACCATTGTTGCGCAGAAAGATAGCAATCACAACATCATGGCTACGTAGGAGAAGGATCCGGGTACTGAAATTGCCAGCCTGCAGTCCAGATCTTTCACCTATAGAGAACATTTATAGAAGGCCCAAGACGATTGAATTAAATTGACGATTGACTATTCTGAATAAAATATTAGATGTTGGCACCTCCACATCATTGCAATCAGTTTTTATTCACAATTTGTTTAGTGTCCCAACTTTTTTGGTACACAATTAACACACAGAATGATCCAAAAACAGCACTTGACAAAGTTTACTAACTACTAAAGGTAAGAGAATAAATCTTTAAAAATAGTTCAGTAGTAACGAATGTGCAGATTGATCTCTGAGACATTGTTTACCATAGTTTATAGCTTTATATAGCTCTATAGGTTTTGATCAGAAGTGATTTTCTGTCTAAACTGCTGTTAAGTAACTTTATTTTCCAGGAGAAAAAACTCAAAGCAAGTCTGGAAAGAAAGGAGGCTGTAATAAAGGCAAATGGTGGGCACAATGAACACTGAAAAGTGACTGTCCAGTCAGCAGAGTGTGACCAATCATAGTTTACTCATTGTAGTCCAACTTTTAATCTAATCAGCTTCGTATTGCTTCTAGATCCTGTGTTTTGCATGCTACACTTTTAAAACCTGGATTAAAAAGAGCATAATTTAATGTAGGAACACACTACAATAATATTTTATCAAAAAATATGTCACTATTATCAGCAGACAATTGATTCTGAGAATAACCGTCAGAGTTTTGGCCTAAAACTTTAAATCATATATATTTACTGTATTCATGAGTCCATGATTTCTCATTTTTTATCGCTTATATTAATTTTTTACCATCATGAACATCACAGCTCATATGTAGGTTAACATTGGGGGTGGTGGATAGTAAACATCACAGCCCCTGGTTCTTCACACCGCCATTTTAAAGAATCGTGAGTCAGGAGGTTTCTCAGCAGTGAGCTATTTCATGTCAGAATGAATCAGGACACTCTGAATGACTTGGTTCACGTCTCAGCTGGTTAAAGTCTGCAGCATTACTATGTGCAGTGCTGCTAACATGTTTTGCGTACGTCATGCTAACTGTGATCCATGAAATCAACCAGCTAATGACACTCAGCCACTGTAATCATCACTGGAAGCCTGTCCCTTCTTTTAGTGTACAGACTTCTTAAGACACCAGGACCAGGAGAGAAAGGAAGGGCTGGTTTTCAGCAGGCAGTGCTGGAAAAGACTGCTCCTTGGTACTGAATCAAAAAAGATTTAGCTAAACGCCTAAAGACACTGACGGCACCCAACAGAGGTGACTCTGAAGTTGGCAGAAGCAGCTTTTTTGACAACTGCTGCTGATCTAAGGAAGCTACAGTGTTAAAATGGTCCCTATAAATGGTCCTGTCTTTATTCAGGTTGTCTCTCCTCTCATGATCTGTATTCAGTGTCATGCTGCTCAGTGTGATGCTGCTAAACAAGCTAAACCAATAAAAGTAGCATGTTTTGCGTATGTCATGCTAATTGTGATCCAGTTGTGATCTGTGAAATCAACCAGGTAATGACACTCAGCCACTGTAATCATCACTGGAAGCCTGCCCCCTCTTTTAGTGTACAGACTTCTTAAGACACCAGGACCAAGAGAGAAAGGAAAGGCTGATTTTCATAAAGCAGTGCTGGATTAGGCTGCTCATTTGTACTTAAGAGCTGAATCAAAAAAGGTGTACCTAAACATCTGAAAGCACCCGACACAGGTGACACTGAACCTTTTGACCACTGCTGCTGATCTGAGGAAGCTACAGCGCTAAGATGGTCCCTATAAATGGTCCTGTCTGTATTCAGGTTGTCTCTCCTCTCATGATCTGTGTTCAGTGTCATGCTGCTCAATGTGATGCTGCTAAACCAATATAAGTAGCATTTTGCGTACATCATGCTAATTCTGATCCAGGTAAGGACACTGTAATTATGTTTTGGTGTACAGGCTGCTTAAGACACCAACACAGAGAAAGGAAGGGCTGGATTTCATCAATCAGCACCTAATGACATTAAAAGCACTCGATACTGGTGACACTGAAGTTGGCAGAAGCAGTCTTTTTGACCACTGCTGCTGAACGGAGGAAGCTTTTAGAAATGATTATTAGTGCTGGACGATATGGCCAAAATTTATATTGCGATATGTTCCTTAATTTCGGTTGATACAATATAATTCTGATATCTATATAAATACTTTAAAACTTTACAAATTTACTTTAAAAATTACTTTAAAATCTGTAACCAAAACAGTCTAAAAATTTAATTAAAGTCTTTGAAACCTCCTCACGTAAAACTATATAATACTTTAAAAATAAAAATGGTCCAAAAAAATCAATGCTCATGTTTATTTGCATATAACCTTCATATACAAAAAACATGACATCCCTGTCAAACATAAACCTCTAGGCATTATCAATATAAATAACCTTCACTTTAAATTAAAACAGGCTTTTTCTTATTCTTATTCTCAACTAACATCCTTTTCCTAAAGCCCTCGTTATCTACCGGCATCATGTCCTTAGCCAAAACATTTGTAACAGCTTTAGTGATGTCTGTATGACGCTTGGACTGTTTGTCATATGTGCTGGCGATGTTTTAGGGACAGGTTGGCTTGAACGTTTTTGGTGCCTCATTTTTTGACTCTCAGAATGTTCTATGTAGTGGAACTGCTCGAGGTGCTGGAACAGATTTGATGGGGTCCCGCAGCTAGTCGGCACCACTCTCCGTGCAGCAAGCTGAAACCTGAAGTTTATCAGACTTTCGATAGCCGAACCACGTCCACACCACTGAATTAGTCCTGCCTCTCTTATCAACTATGTCTTCTGTCTTTTCGCTTGTGAAGCTTGTTTGCACACTTGTGGATTGCCGTCAGGGCCACTCATTCCGCATCTAAAATGTCCCGCGCTGGAGCTGAGCCTAGCGTAACGTAGCCTAGCCTATCTGGCTGCGTGCCTGTGAATACGTCATCACGCACTGACGTAGCCCGGCTAGGGAGGCCGATTGTGTTCAACGGTGCTTGAATGCAGTGAACTGACGGCGCCCTGTAAAACTTGTCAACTACAGATTCTGTGAATAATACATATCAAAATACCGCAAAAGTGATTTCACCGTTATTGAAACATTTCTTATCGCGGTAAATATCGATATCGAATTATTGTCCAGGCCTAATGATTATGTAGGTTTATGTCAGTTGTCATGAAAAGCTTCTGTAATCGTCATATAGCCTTGAACCTGACCGACAGTAAAGTGTTAAGATGGTCCTTATAAATGGTCCCGTCTTTATTCTGTCTGTCTCCCCTCCCATGATCCTGATGTGTGATGCTGCTATCTTAAACAAGCCAAACCAATAAAAGTGGGATTTTGTGCATGTCGTGACAATTTTGGTCCATGAAATCATCCAGGTCAGGACTCTCCGCCTTTAGTAGCACCTTACGCAAGCTACTTGAGCTCAACAAATTGACAGCTCTTTTAAACTTGGGATGCTCAGAGTGCTCCGTACAAAAGACAGCTGTGCAGGGCATGGAAAATGGTAGACCCATTTTATACAATTATCAAAATATGGCATGCATTCCCTGCTATAACCACTGATAGTACTGTATGACGTATAGCAGAGTACAGACAAACACAGACTTCAGGGTGATGTAATTGTGGATCAGGGCCCAACACCATATAAGCAGATTAACTTGAGATTTTGAGAGACACAGGTGTGATGATTTAATCATACTGTGTTCAGCAAACATGGAAAGCCTAAATTTAGCCGAAATGGTCAGTTGTGTGCGACCCAGTAATGTCAGCCCTGGAAAGGAAAGGAAGACTGTGTACAATTCCCCTCTGGCTGTAACATTTTTCTCCTGCTCTTTCAGACTCCAACCCTGAGATCCAGATCAGCAACAATGCCCGGCCCCACAGCCCCAGTGTCAACGAGGCAATTGCCCCCAAACTGTCCAGCAGTCCCCCCAAATCTACCCCCATGTGGCCTAGCTTGAGCTCAGCTCACAAAAAAGGTACCTCAGCTCGACACTTTCAACAGAAACTCGTTTCAGCTGCTGTATCCGAGTATGGCGACTCAATCCCATGGTTCTGTTTCTCACAGTGACCTCCTTCGCCCCGCCCAAGAGCAAGCGTCAGAGGAAGTATCGCAGCGTCATCTCAGACGTTTTTGATGGCACCATTGTGAGCTCCGTACAGTGCCTGACCTGTGACAGGGTGAGTAGTCTGCACACAGAATGAGCCAATAACTGGGGAGTAAACCGCGGAGATAATGATGCACGACAGCGGCTCTTCGTCAAATTCTAAACCCTGGCCATCGTGTCCAAATCAACACCAGGCACTCTAACGCATGAATTCAGTGGCGCTGTAGTGAATGGTAGGCATGGTGGTTAAGCTCTTTCACAATCAGGAGTCTGATACCAGATTTCTCTTTCCTTGTAAGGTGTCAGTGACCCTGGAGAACTTCCAGGACATCTCGCTGCCCATCCCGGGGAAGGAGGACTTGGCCAAACTGCACTCTTCGTCCCATCAGACTGCCCTGGTGAAGGCAGGGTCCTGCGGCGAGGCATATGCTCCTCAGGGCTGGATCGCCTTCGTCATGGAGTACATCAAAAGGTGATTGCATAAAGTATTTAATCTCTGGTCCGTATATGTATATAGTGTATATAGCCACACAAAATGGGAACGGCTAATTGGTATGTGTAGTAGATTAAACCATCCTCTTCATTAGAGCCCTCCGCCGGACGTCCAGGCCCAGTATATAGAGGTGCAGTAATAGCCTGTAGTGTCATTTTCCTGTACTGGATATTGTGATTTTTAGATTTAATAACAAGCTGCTGACACGGATATGTAAATCAGTCATCCTTTATTTTCACTCGAAAGTACATTGAGGGTGACTGTCATTTCGGAGTGGTGTAGCTCAGCGGTTAACACCACTACCCGCCAAGTAGCCACCACCACACGTGGGAGACTGGGGTTCGAATCCCGGGCTGGGTGACTATGCTGTGCTACACCAATAGGAGTCCGTGGGCAAGACTCCTAACACTACACTGGCCCACCTGTAACATGATTAACCTTGTAAGTCGCTTTGGATAAGAGCGTCAGCTAAATACCGTAAATGTAAATGTTAA
>JAMWET010002310.1:232500-407500 GCA_024036415.1 Prochilodus magdalenae | reverse complement strand
AAATACTTATTTTCCCCACTGTATATGTATGTGTGTGTGTGTGTGTGTATATGTGTGTGTACGTATAAGCTCGTAAAAAAGATTGATTGATAGATTGATGTAGATATATATAGATAGAAAGCTAGACAGATGTGCATATATGTAGATAGATATATAATTTTTTGGTATATATGTGTCATTATCAGCTCATTAAGTTCCCTTTAAAAAGCATTATCTCTGTAAACACGGTTGTTGTTGTGTTTTTACATCAGGCGGTCACTACATCGCCTACTGTCGGAATGACCTGAACCAGCTGTGGTATGAGTTTGATGACCAGAGTGTGACCGAAGTCTCCGAGTCCTGTGTGCAGAATGCTGAGGCCTACGTGCTCTTCTACAAGTAAGATCCTCACATTAACTGACAGTTTTGGAAATGCAAGTGAATGCTGAAGCAGTGTGTTTGATAAAATGCACATGCTGCGTTCTAGTAAGCGGGTCGTTTTAGCATTGCTGTAAAAAAGAAAGTGTTTTCAGGAAATCGAAATTCGAAATGTCTGTGCCCTCTCTCTGTCTCCAAAACCACTCAAATATCGCTCGATCCTGCAAGCCAGACAGTCCCTTGTCCCTGTACAGACTATCTCTGCATAGTGACGCTACACCTCACACCCGACCGCCATTTGTACACAGCATCTGCGCTGTGGAGCTGTTTAGCAGACCTACATACTGCAAATTCTTACTGATCACGGAAAAAAAGGTCTACCGACATTACACGCAGTAGTCACAGTGTCATTCTCGTCACCTGTTTAGCCTGAGACTGGGCCGGCTCTTGAAGCCAACAGACTATTAACAGGCTGCCTAACTAGGTTTTCTTTTAATGACAGCCAGAAATGTTATAATAATGAGCATACACTCTGACATGTGAGCGAGGAGCAGGAAATAGAGCTAGAAATAGATCCCAGAGTAGAGCTTGGGTGAAGCTGGAGCGATTACAGAAATGCTTTGAGCAAAGAACAGGAAATGTCTGCCACTCCACTCTACTCACATGCTCTATTCACATAACATCATAAAACTGCCAAGTTTATCAGGAGGATAGAGATTCCACTAGCCGGGACCTTCTCAGACACAAAATGAGTCACCTTGTGCATTTGAGGTGGTGGTAACTTCAGGCTCCTGCAGATGGCGCTGCACGAGGATGATGGAGCTATAAATACCTGCAGGCGTGAGTGACGGGATCCATAGATTGGGAAGAGGTGCTACCGTGCAGGGAATGTCTCGTTCCATGTGTGGAAAACGCTCCAGAGCAGATGTTAATGATTGGCTAAAAGGAGGGACTGCATGTGGGCGTGGCCAAAGACCATAGTGTGAAGGAAGTAGCTGAATCTGCAGGTGTATAGAAGCATCATATGGTCATACGGGTCTACCAGCAGTGGCTAAAATCCCAGTCTACAGGGAATTTTCCTCGGAACTCTGCCAGGGAGGGCTTCCACCACATCTGGCCCAACTCTGCAATTCTGTGATGGAGCAAGAGAGTCTGAACATTGATGTGGCCTACATCCAGAAACTTGTCCAGTACATGCTTAATCTAGTCGTTTCAGTCACAGGTGTTTTGTCCGGTGAGCTTATTTGCATATACGTAATTCAGTAAGTTCTTTATTAATAGCATTCCATGTTTATGTTACAACACAGACGAAGTCTTGGGGTAAGATTTATTAAAGGAGCTTCGCCATCACAATTTGCAGCCACAGTGGCCTCATGACCTATATGTAGTTTACTGTGTCTATACACACACACACACACACACACACACACACACACACACACACACACACACACACACACACACACACACACACAGACACGTTAAAAACATGCATGCTTCCATACACACAGTAGGCACATTAAACCCATGAGTAAAGTTACATGAATTTGATTTGTTAGACAGCATTAACATCAGGCAGAGTGGACTTCGATTATTTTCCCTTCTGTTCCCTAAATCAGTTTCACATTGCAAGTGTGCAGATCGATCTTGGACAGTGTGTGTGTGTGTGTGTGTATGTATGTGTGTACGCATACGTATACGTGTGTGTGTGTGTGTGTGTGTGTGTGTGTGTGTATGTATGTGTGTACGCATACGTATACGTGTGTGTGTGTGTGTGTATGCATACGTGTGTGTGTGTGTGTATGCATGTGTGTGTGTGTGTGTCTGTGTACGCGCGCGCGCGCGCGTGTGTGTGTGTGTGTGTGTGTGTGTGTGTGTGTGTGTGTGTGTGTGTGTGTGTGTGTGTGTGTGTGTGTGTGTGTACGCATATGCGTGTGTGTGTGTGTGTGTGTGTGTGTGTGTGTATGTATGTGTGTACGCATACGTATACGTGTGTGTATGCATTCGTGTGTGTGTGTGTGTATGCATACGTGTGTGTGTGTGTGTGTGTGTGTGTGTGTGTGTACGCATACGCTTTTGTGTATGTATGTATGTGTACGCGTGTGTGTATGTGGGTGTGTGTGTGTGTGTGTGTGTGCGCGTGTGTGCGCTCTGGCCAATCTTGTATACAGAATGACAAACTGCAGGCTGACAAATACGCCTTTGTGTATTGCTCTGACAAACGCTGGTGATTACAGCTGATAATTGCAGTCACAGTATTGCTAAATATAAAAAAGACCAGGCAGCCCTGCTCTATGATTGAGAGTTTTTCAAGGACAGCTAATGGCCCAGCTGTTGGGGGAAGGATAAGGCTCAAGGTTGTAATTTCAGTACTGAACCTTAATGCTTTCCTCTTTATGTAGCACCCAGTAGAACCCTGAATGGCAGTGCAGAGTTTATATCTTTCCCTGACATTCAAAACTAGTTCGGTTTAACCTGCTACATTAATGAATAGCCTGCTGTCCCCCTGATCCCAAATGTAATCGGTCAAGACAGGCATGGTGTCCGAAGTTTGCTTCTTTAGTTCTCCAGCAGAGCTATAAGGCTGATGTGCTTAACCAGCAGTAGTCGCTAATGTGTGCGCCGATTAGCCCCATGCTAACTGCATGTTTAAAGCTCATCAGGTGGTTAAGTAATCTCAAATAGACTTGCTGATGTAGAGTCTAACACTGTGTGATCGGTATGGTACTGCAGTGCAGACAGGCCTAGAGCAGGATGTTCTAAACACGGGAGCTGGAACTGAACCGAACCGTGTCCACTAAATCAGTTAACCAGAACTGCTCAGACCGTTCAACCCTGCAGTGGAAAAGAGGCCATTGCTTCCTCTTAGCCTTAAAAATTTAGAGCAGGGAGGAAAAGTGGTGTACAGTAATAATAATATATTTAATAATAAAAAAATACATTAAGAACATTTATATTTATAAATAATTTAGCTGCCATTATCTATCCAGCAACAACTGGTAAATGTTATACATGCTAGTAGATAGGAGCAAGTTAGCGTTAGCCTAGCTAGCATGGTAACAGCTGCTCACTACAGAACGTTTGATTCTGGCTAACTAAATTACTGAAAGTTCGAATGATAATGACTCAGATCTGGGTGTGTGAAGTCAGACAACTGGTGGTGGCCACACCACAGTATGTGTTTAATCCTGGTGTCCAGAAGAGCAATGCCAAGCGCCTAGAGTTGCAGTGGAAGAAAGCCAACACTGAACCTGTTCTGAGGTGTCTGGAGGTGTGGTGGGCTAGCTGAGCTAACGATAGCTTAATTAGCAGGCCAGAATTGCCCCACATCACACCACAGGTGCAGCTCCAGTTAATGAATGGTCAGGTTAGACCTTTAAAGGTTAAACACCCATATATGAGTGTCTGAGATGGTGAAATTTTAAAGCGGCTCAAGCATGTCTTGGTTCGTTGGTTGGCGACTTAGGCTACCTGAGTGAGACACGCGCGTCAGTGTGTGCATTAGATTTTCCGCTGAATGACTCTGTGGGCATGAACGTATTCAGTCCTTACCTGCTTTTGTTTATGTCCCAGGAAAAGCAACGAGGACGCCCAGAAGGAGAGGCGGAAGGTGACGGCACTGCTCAACATGATGGAGCCCAGCCTGCTGCAGTTCTATATCTCACGCCAGTGGCTCAACAAGTTCAGGACCTTCGCCGAGCCTGGGCCCATCTCTAATAATGACTTCCTGTGTGCCCATGGAGGTGAGGCTTAGGGCTGTGGTCTTAAATCAAAACTGAATTATTTGTTTAACGCTGGAGTTGATTCTGAAAATGAATTTAGGATACACTAGCATCCGTAGCAGCATTTGGTCTCCTCTGTGTCTAGCAGCAAATGACACAGTCTGTCATGGATTCGCAGCTGTAGCAGCAACATGAATCCGGACCTCTGATCAGCTGTTTGAACAGGGAGCGAGAGTCGAAGGAAATGAACTGGAATGAAATGGATGTAACAGTGTAGTAGTTTTTGAGCTGGAACTATCACTGTACAATTTGGTCAGCGTTGTTATGTATGTAAGTTAATATGTGACTCCCTGGCGCTGTGCAGTCAGCTGTTGTTCAAGTTCAGACTCAGATTTGCCCCGTTTTATTTCAGTTAAGAGCTTTGTTTTGGGTTCAGTTGTAGCTTTGCCTTCGTCGCTGTTTGCCGTCATCGTCACGCCGTCCCTCCAAGTCCATCCTCAGAAGTTGGCCATGAGAGGGACGTGTTTATCGGCCACGTTTCAAGGATCCTCCATGTCCGTTTGACACAAGTCTGTGCCTGTGACGTATATTTCCCCAGCAATGTGACCTTTAAAAGTTGTAAATAAGAAACTACCACGGCTTAATGACATGCCACCATGCATTACACTCCTACAGCTGTCATAGAAGACATGCATCACTACACAGACTTTCCTGAAGGTGTAATGCAAGATGACGCAACCTGTCAAATTCATACGCCAAACAGTAGGGGGCAGCTTATCACAGGTGTTTCCTTGCTGGTCTAGAAAAAATGCTGAGAGTTCAGCATCAAACTGCATCCCTTTATTGGGCAAGAGCGTCTCCGGCAGTGGGAAGCAGCACTAATGTTGCTCTTCGTTCTGCGTCTATTTACATCACTTCCTTTGTTTGCTGCTGAACGTGGTTTCGTTGCCAAAAGTGGACGGCAAGAGCTTTAGCCACTGCTGTGTTTACTCCTCCTTTCATCGGTTCCCTTCCCTTAGATGATCTTTCCGGGAGCAGCACAATGGCGAAAGAGAAAATAATTCAGAGACATAACAGTACAGTCAAAATGTAATTTCTAATCTAATTGGAAAATTAACACATTTTGGAAGCCCTTTACGTGACGTGGATCATTAATAATAATAATAATAATAAACAATTATATAATACTAAACAATAATATAATACAAAACAATAATAAAAATAATACTAAACAATAATAATAATACTAAACAATAAAAAAATAATAATAATACTAAACAATAATAAAAATAATAATAATAATTCTAAACAACAATAATTCTAAACAATAATAAAAATAATAATAATAATAAACAATAATAAAAATAACACTAAACAATAATAAAAATAAAAATAATACTAAACAATAATAATACTAAACAATAATAAAAATAATAATAATAAACAATAATAAATAAATAATAATAATAATACTGAACAGTAATAATAATAATAATAATATTAAACAATAATAAAAATAATAATACTAAACAATAATAAAAAAAAATAATACTAAACAATAATAATAATAATACTAAAAAAATACTAAATAATAATAATAATACTAAACAATGATAATAACAATAAATAATAATAAAAATAAATAATAATAAGTAATAATAATAATATACAACAATAACAATAATAATAACAGTAACAGCGATTATAATTTATCATTATTATTACAATAATTGTTGTTGTTGTTGTTGTTGTTGTTGTTGTTGTTGTTGTTGTATGCTGGATCGCATGAATTCCTTCATTCATCCAAAATACCCACAGAAAACTGTAGTGATTGATTGATTAATAAGTGACAGATTGTGTCGAGACTGCAAGGGTCCGTTCCCTCCCCTCCCAATGAGCTGAACACCGTTTCCCCGGCTACCACCCTAACGGTGACCTTATCCAAACCAATCATCGTAGAAAGGCACATTCTGCCAACTGTGTACGGGCCAGGAGGGCAAGCCCTGTTCACTTCCTCTCCGCTGATTGTATTTATTTTCCCTCTCTTCCTCTTTTATTTAAAGGCAGCTGAGCAGTGATTGCAGTGGCAGGGCGTGAATCAAGCTGCTTGTAAAGAGCTTTGGCCTCTGCCTGCTCTGGTTCCTGCAGCGAAAAAGAGGCAGGGCGATGCAGTAGTTGCATATCTGTTCGTTTTTAAGCCTTGGACTTTAGTTAAATGGGCTCAAAGCTCAGGTTTGGGCATGTGTGCTTATTCTGTAGTATGCAGATGAATAACAGGAGCTAAAAGACGTGGGCTGTAGTAAGAGCTACAAATGGGAACAGCCGTGATGTAGATGTCATTATCTGTGATGGCGTTCGCTGTTTATAGAAAACAGTATTTTCTGCAGTGTCTGAAGCCACATCAGAGAGTCTGTTTAAGCTCACATGCTTCTGTGCGATGATTAGGGACAAGTTTCGAAGGCATAGAAGCTTCAAGCTACATTAGCCTAAAACAGGTATTCGAATCTCAGGAGGTAAAACCTGATTTGGCTGATGTGTGATATGTGAAGAGCTGTGTATGTCTGAATCACCCTGAGCTAGCTCAGCATTTGCACTTGACAATAGATCTGAGGGGTGGTTTGAAGGGGTGAGCGGTGACGTATACCCAACACAGAAGAGTAATTACCCAGACTCCTGCCTGTTGGGATGATGTATCACATTTGTAATGCCTCCTTGGTATAGCAGACCCAAACTGCATATCGCCACTGTCCAATGAAAAACATGTGTCTCTGTTTTTATTAATTATTACTTTTATGCATCATTTGAACACAGCAGCTGCTGCTTACTCTGTGTGAAAGTTTCGTGATGACTGGACCAACAGAAACAGCCCAAAACGTCTTGGAGAAAGGTCTGGTTCCATTGGCTTCCATGTGGTGTTTCCACCTCTTCTGTAAAGTTACCGTTTTGGAGATTCATGGTTTTCTTTGGGCAGCTGCGGTATGTATATAATACGGCTGAAATTTCATAGACTTTAACTGAGTTTGACATCCCTTTAACAGTGCATGAATTATGCGTCATATCAGCTGTTTAAAGCTGCACTGTGTGAATTCTGGAGGAGTGGAAATCGTGTACCATGCGCAAGAACGTTCTGTGGCTTGGGTTGCTATCAGTGCACTGAAAGATTTGGAGATGGTCGTGTCTTCTGAGTATGGGAGTCAACTATCTACCGATGTCATCATGCCTTCATTGGTATAGTGATGCTTTTGAGATCATTTAAGAACTCAGTATCGAGCTGGACCTTCTGTAAAAACATGTGTCTCTGTTTTTATTAATTATAACTTTTATGCATCATTTGAACACAGCAGCTGCTGCTTCCATTGGCTTCCATGTGGTGTTTCCACCTCTTCTGTAAATTTACCGTTTTGGAGATGCATGGTTTTCTTTGGGCAGCTGCGGTATGTATAAAATTAGGGCTGCCCTCTAGAAGTCGACGAGTCGAATCGTCAGTCGGCGACCCTTTAATTGGACTGAGACCCTTCAAGTCGACTAACAGCAGTGACCTTTTTTTCCCCGTTAAACAGACTAAAGCTTACAGAAATGCACAAGAACTTTAAGAATGTAAAAAGACATTTTAATAATTATTAAAGGGAATAATAAATATATATTTAAGTTCTAGCTGGGCTGTGACGCATGCTTGCTAAAAAATTCAATCCACGTGCAGATTGATTTACTGATTACTAGATGATGTACATGGAGAAAAACGTGAACGAATAGTCGAATCGCCAACCGGGGCGGGCGAATCCGTCAGGTACAGCCCTATATAAAATACAGCTTTCATTTCATAGACTTTTACTGAGTTTGACATCCGTTTAACAGTGCATGAATTATGCGTCATATCAGCTGTTTAAAGCTGCACTGTGTGAATTCTGGAGGAGCGGAAACCGTGTAATCGCATCCACCATGCGCAAGAACGTTCTGTGGCTTGGGTTGCTATCAGTGCACTGAAAGATTTGGAGATGGTCGTGTCTTCTGAGTATGGGAGTCAACTATCTACCGATGTCATCATGCCTTCATTGGTATAGTGTTGCTTTTGAGATCATTTAAGAACTCAGTATCGAGCTGGACCTTCTGTTTGAGCCGGTGCATGTGACGGTAATATGTTACCTAGTGTTTGACGACAAAAGCAATTCAGCAAAATCCAGCCTGACTCCTCTGACTTCACCAGAGAGGTCACAGCAAAGCACGCTCACCATATTTCAGCCATTTTTTTTTGGTCTTCTGACTCAGTTCTTCACTTTCTGTCTTGGATTGTTCAGCTTTAAAGAAAACAATGAGCTCCTTTCAACCGAACTGCTCTCTATTTGAGCTCATTCGTACTCACACAGTGCCTTCAGCAATAAATGGCAGCTGTACGCATCTTTTATCCAGCGATATAAAACACACAATGGAGCACAGAAAGCTCTGATTGCCTATGCTGACTGTTATGTCATGGCTCCTGAAGACAGGCATGCACTGTAACTCCTCTGGAAGCAGAAGTTAAGAAGAACTTCACCGAACTCTCTGAATGTAGCGCTGGTGAGTTAAATTACGATATATGATGTGCTTAATATGAGCATGAGCACAAACTAGCAAGGTTACCAGGGTCGTATTGGTTCCAGCTCTACTGTAGGATCCCTCCGGTTCAGTATTCCGCTGTCAGGTCAGTCTGTAACGCTGTCACGTTTTCACTTTGACAGGTGTGCCGCCACACAAGGCCACATACATCGATGACCTCGTTCTGATGCTCCCCCAGAACGTTTGGGACCACCTGTACAGCAGGTAGGCGGGAGTGTGACATTTCATATGTCAAGTGTGTTTGCCTGGAGCAGTGACTAACCGTCAGTGCTCTGCCTTAGATACGGAGGAGGCCCTGCAGTTAACCACCTGTACGTCTGCCACACCTGCCAGATGGAGATCGAGAAGCTGGAGAAGCGCCGCAAGAACGAGCTGGACATGTTTGTCCGGGTAAGTCTCGTCTCTCCAAAAGGAAAGAGGTTTTTTTAGGTCAAGGACAAATAAGATCGTTTGCCGTTGTTAATGTGTCAGTTAGTCAATACTTCATGTATTAAATTGTTAAAATGTTTGATTTCTGGAAGATACATTTTCCCCACAATGATCTGGATTGTTTCACCCAACGTTTCCCAATTCTCCCCCTGTCCTGCATGGATAAGTGTTCGGATAAATCTCTCCTAGTGTGTGGAAAAAGAAGCCCTTTGATAAAAACAGATCATGTCAAGACTTCCATGCAGATCTCCAGCCAATTCATAATGGCTTATTTCACACGTGCACCAAGTCATCAAATCATGTTCTAGCTGCTCTGCTTTGGGTGTGACAGTCTTATACTCCTCCGCTTTTCCTGCACCTCACCATTCCCACGAGCAAAGCTCAGAAGCCCCAAACTGACAGCTATCATTAATTCATAAGAACATATGCACTTTCAGCTACTGCCTCTCAAACGTGCAGAAGGAAGGAAGAGAAGACAGGCTGAAGAAATAGATTTCCTTCTTTCTTCCTTACTTCATTTCTCTATTATGCAGCTCATACTTTCCTTTCTCTCTCATGCTGAAAGGTGGGCGGGGTTTACAAGGGCCAATAAATCTTAGTGGTGTTTGTGGAGACATGCGATTTTTTTTTTTCCTTTTTCTTTTTCTCCCTTTCTTCCTCCCATTCCTTCTTTTTCGAAAGTACTCCAACTGACTACCGATTTTTCTCTCTCTATTTGTCTTTTTTTTTTTTTTTTTTACATTGTGTGTAGCTGAATAAGGCCTTCCAGGAGGAGGAGTCTCCGGTGGTTATTTACTGCATCAGCATGCACTGGTTCAGAGAATGGGAAGCTTTTGTCAAAGGCAAAGACAATGGTGAGTGATTACCACAGCACAGTCCGCCAACCCCCCCACACACACCCACACCCCCGCCCTGATCATGCATAGTCTGGTAATAACATGCTAGGAGCTGGAATAATGAGGATCGTATGTGTGGGAGACCCCAAATTACATGCTCTACAAGCCAAACGCATGGAGGCAAGAAGCGAGTTTTCCTCGACAAGCACTCTAGAATTAAGTAGGTTTGAGAACAACCAGCGCAGCACAGTATACTTATTGTTCCAGAATATTCCATGGGAGTTACAGTGTTGTGTTCTTGTACGCTCGAGTTTGAACGCTCAATGTAAGACACACCCACCTCATGGAAATATAGATAACTTGGACTCACCAAACCTTTTATGGGAAATCTCTGTACATCTTACTTATTCATGCAATTACATTATCAGCCAATCATGTGACAGCAGAGCTGCACACAGCATCAGGCAGATGCTCTCCTGCGGCTTCAGGTGATCTTCACGCCAACCATCAGAATGAGGAAGAAATGTGATCTCAGTTATTTTGAGCGTGGGATGATTGCTGGTGCCTGACGGGCTGGTAGGAGTGCTCCTATGACTGCAGGTCTCCTGGGACGTTCATGCACAACAGTCTCTAGAGCACAGAACGGTGCACAACAAATAACATCCAGTGAGCAGCAGTTCTGCGGGCTGTTAGAGGGAGAGGGGGGACAGGGAGGGAGAGGAGGAGGTCAGCGGGGAGTAGCCAGACTGGTTAAAGCTGACAGCAGAGCTACTGTATCGGATAGCTACTGTGCTGAGCAGCAAAGCGTCTCAGAACATCAAACCAGCAAACCTGGAGGCAGATGGGCTACAACAGGAGAACACCAGTCTAGGTGTATCAGCCAAGAACGGAAAGCAGAGGCTGCAGTGGACGCACACTAACCAAAACTGGACAGTTGATGATTGGGAAACCGTAGCCTGGTCTGAATCTCCATTTCTGAGAGAGGCGTGGGAATTGGCACCAAAAGTGTGAATTCATGGGCCCAGCTTGCCTTGTGTGGACTGTCCAGGCTTGTGAAGGTGGCCCTTCTTGGTGCAGTTTAGGCTGTTCATACCAATCGTGTGTTGTTGTGTTCCTTCACGGCTGCTTCCAGCATGATACAGCATCATTCCATGAAACGTAATTCTCTCAAACTGGTTTCATGAACATAACGCCATTCTGCAGCAGCCTTCCCAGTTACCAGATCTGAATCCAGGAGAACACCTTTGTGATATGGTAGAATGTGAGATTCACAGCATGAGAGTACTCCTGGAACCTTTTCAGGAATTGCTGGAATCTCGAAGGGATGTTGCCAACCTCTCTCAACCTCCAGTGTAGTAGTGCATCAGGTGTGCTTTTTCATAATCACTGCCATGTTTACGGAAAAGGCGGAAGGTTGCGTCAGATCTGGTAAACGCTGTCCTCTAGAATCCAGTGTTTTGAATATCCAGACAATATGGCTGTGCGGTTCACAAGCCAGGGAACTTTCTCAGTTTCTCAAAACATGCATCGGGGGGATCAGGTGGTCATTAATCAAGGAGCTAAATTCATTGCTCGTCACTTACCGCACACACGGTCGCTTCACCATAGCAATAAGTCATGTTACACATGACTGCTATTCATCTTCACCAAGTTAACTTTTATCCTGTCGTGTATTAGAAAGGCAACAGCTAAGCGCTGTTTATGCTAACTAACCTGGAACCAGTGAATGTGCTCTACTGTGGTTGAAAGTTTTTGTTAGCATATTGGCTTTGTTGATGTTTAATCATTAATTAAAGGTTGTATTGTTTTTTCAGATCCACCAGGGCCAATCGACAACTCGAAGATAGCTGTGAATAAGAATGGGCACATCACACTTAAGCAAGGTAACAAGAAATATGAAGCTACGAGCTTGAATTACTTGGATGTGGTCGGTGTGGCTCAGCAGTTAACACCACTATGGTCAGCTCCAACTTGCAGTTACTGCCTCCTGGACTAATCAGACTGGATCTAATCAGACTGGATCTAATCAGACTGGATCTATTAGATGTTCCTCTATGTTAATTCTGTCTGTCTCTCTCGTCTCATCCGGGTTGACCTGAGGAGGTTGGGTTCCGCCCTTGAGCCTGGTTCCTCTCGAGGTTTCTTCCTTACCCAAGGGAGTTTTTCCTCGCCACTGTTGCCTCTGGCTTGCTCAAGGGGGGCTTGGACCCGGTTTTTCCACCCACCACCCCCCCCTCACATGTCTGTACATTAACCTTGTGGTTCTTTTCTTTTTTTGATTTTTTGTGAAGCTGCTTTGAGACAACATTGGTTGTAAAAAGCGCTATATAAATAAATATTGATTGATTGATTGACCACTACCCGCCATGGAGCTACCACCCCATGTGGGAGAATGGGGTTCAAATCCCAGTCTAGGTAGCAAATGCTCAGCTACACCAATAAGAGTCCTTGGGCAAGACTCCTAACACTGCACTGGCCTACCTGTAATATGAATAACCTTGTAAATTGCTCTGGATAAGAGCGTCAGCTTAATGCCTAAAATGAACATTTTCCTGTACTAGCTGGAGTATTATCCAAAGGAGCACTAAGCACGGTTGTAAGTCGCTCTGGATAAGAGCGTCTGCTAAATGCCTTAAATGTAAATGTAAATTAAGGAGGTTTGCTTCTGTCACAGACGCATCAAGATGCTTTAGCGTTCATGCTGTTAATGTTATGTCGTCTTACGCATCGGTGGCCATCTTCAAAGGCGATTTGAGTGATCTGAGCACACCAGGATTTGTTGCACCCTGGTAAATAAGATCGGATTCCTCAGGATGCAGGTTCATAATAAGCACAGGGCTTACTGTGACGGACTGAGGTGACTCTCTACAGCTTGTAATGAAGCCCTCCCTGAACGCAGGATGAACATATGAAAGGGGACCTATTCAACTTTTCTGGTCTTTCTCTTTCATGTAGTGTGACAGCTTTTTGAAACTGAAGGTGACCCTATTTCTCGGTTACAAAATAACATTATCATCCTTATTTCCCTCATTCTGCTGTAAGAAGAGCCGTAGTGGCGAGGCGGAACTAGTAGCAGGATGCTGCTCTGGCAGATGACCTTTCAGAAAATGCTGAGCTCATTGAGAGGCGGGGCTTAAAGACAAAGACAGATACTGTGTTTTGGAAAATATTAAAGCATGTAAGTCTATTGTAGTAGACTGCAGATATAAAATTTTGAAGCTTGAAAATGATTTTTATAGGTCTCCATTTATTAATAAATCAGAAACCAGAAGTCACATGGATTTGGATGAATGAATGGGTGTCATCACACCTCCTAAAGTGGAAGGACAAATTTTACTTAAACCGTGTGGTGGTGGTCCTGCAGATTGGCTGACTGACATCGTTCTGCAGTGCATACAGCATGTTACATGGCTGTAATAACATCTCCCAATAAACCTGGGCATAAGCAGTCTTTGGTCACTGACTTCCGCCACAGTCCCTACATTATAAAGGAGGAGGAGAGAGTTCACAGGTAATGCTCATTCAGCTTCTGCTTACAGGAAAACTTCTGGGTGCTTAAATAAGAGAGTTGGTACTGCCCCCCCTACTGAGACGGATGAGCAGAATTATTTATAGATTTGGTATAAATACCATCTGCTAATACATGACTGTTTTCGCACTAGAGATTTTTCTGGACGCAGGACCGCTTGCGCTGCAGGTTTAGTACCTTTGGTAAGAAAGGAAAGCGGTTTCAGAGCCTGGGAATGGTCCAGAGGACTGATGTCCGGTCCACCTGAATTTGGTACCTGAAATTGCAAACTCTGGTCTGCTATATAGGTGAAAGCTATCACTCAGTCATGCTTCACCTTTTTCCGTCACTTCCATTTTCAGTGTTTTGTGATGGAGAGGAAGTTCACCTACACTGTTTATTACCAGTCTGAAAGTGGACCTAGTTAGGAACGGTCATGAACCCTTTCCGTCTCCTCTGCTTCCTTAACAGGTGCCGATTCGGGGCAGATTTCCGAGGAGACCTGGAACTTCCTCCACTCCATCCATGGAGGCGGGCCGGTGGTGACGGTGAGGCCTAGCGTCAGCCACCAGGAAGTGGAGACCTCCCAGGCCGAGGAGAAGATCGAAGTAGAGACGCGCAGCGTGTAGCAGCCTCACACTGCGGCCCTTGGAAAGGGGACTGGAAAACATTTGTTATTTTGCACTTGACTCTTTCTTTATCTCCTCTTTCAAGCATTCGAGCAAAGGGCCTGACCATGCCTTCCCTCACCCTCATCCACTACCACCGTCTTGATTCCCTACACGAACACCATTCCCTGCAGCAGAGAAGTGGAATAAATGTGTCTCAGAAATATGCTTCATGTTTGTATATACAGCACTGTCTGTCCAAGTTCTATCGACACTGTTGACTAGTTAGGCTTAAAGGAGCGATATGTGACATTTCCATGTGACGCTATCCAAAACACAACATGCTTGAATATTGTGCAGAGAAATCAATTAAGCTTTCTCATTGGGCGGATGACCAGTACTTCCTACCAAGCCTGCAAACCGCGAAAATGACGCTTAGCGCTCCTTTAAGGTAGAATCTCGAATAACACTTTTTGAGTTTTGCGTGCTGCCGAGGACATTGCAAAATGTATCGTGACCAAATAGATAAGAGTCGTCGTATGTAGGTGAAGAATTCCAATACGTTGTACTGTGCTCGTCGTCTGGTTTTAAAAAGGAAAACGTCCGTCTTAGCGAGCGGACGCTTCAGCGTTCCACCTGAGATTACGAAGGGATCCGAAGTGCTAAATAGTCTCAGGAAAGGACCTTTATTACGATCATTATGATTATTTTTTTTTCTGTTTTGCACTGTTTCCGTAGGCCTCCAGCGCTGCATGCTCAAATACTGATGTCTGATTTATATCTGAATGTACTAGTACTTAATGAACACAGAGTTTCCTGCGTTATATGTTATTTATTCCAGAAGGGGTCATGTGATTTGCTATAATGTTTATACCTTCTTCTTTTTTTCTTTTTTTTCAATTCGGCGAGCCAAACCTGATCCGAAGTGCATGCTGATAGGAGAAATGTGATTTCTAGCCTGAAGCGCCACTCGAATTGCATGTAGATTCAGAGCTGCTCTAGAAGAAGCCGTCTCATTTAAGATGTATGTAAAAATAAGGAGAAATGACATATGGATCTACTATTTAAAGTAGCTATCTAGCTATGTAAAGTTCGAGGCATTATTTTATGTATATAATGGCATGACTGATTGATTGATTGATTGATTGTTTGATTGGTTGATTGATTTTTTTTTGTTATTTCTTCTTTCGTTTTTTATTCTCAATGCGCATTAACTGGAAAAACGACAGGATGTATCTGTAATTTTGGAAGCTGTAAACGAGGAACGATACCGAAACACGTCTGTCAAGTTTTGGTTTTGGTTGGCCGAACAATTAAACCCAACATTATTATGTGGAAAAGTGAGCGAGTGGTTTGGTTATTCGTCTTTTGGGTTAAATGCTTTTCTCGTTGTTTCTAGTCAGCAGGTTTGGTTAGTTTCAGAGGAGATCCACCAATATTTCAAAACTTTTAATTCAGTGGTGGTTTGGCAGTCTAGGGAAGCAGAATCTGGGAATGTGGTTTCGGCAGTTCATGTCTCTCTGGTACTGACACTGTACACTCTACACTCTACACAGTATATACCACATATACACAATACATACAGACACTGTACAATATACACTCTACACAGTATACACCATATACACAACCATTCCACATATACACAATACATACAGACACTGTACAATATACACTCTACACAGTATACACCATATACATACTGACTCCACATATACACAATACATACACACACTGTACAATATACCCTCTACACAGTATAGACCATATACACAAGCACTCCACATACACACAATACATACAGACACTGTACAATATATCCTCTACAGAGTATACACTATATACACGACTCCACATATACACAATACATACAGACACCGTACAGTATACACTCTACACAGTATACACCATATACACAACGACTCCACATATACACCATACATACAGACACTGTAGAATATACACTCTACACAGTATACACCATATACACAACGATTCCACATATAGACAATACACACATTAAACACTATACACTCTACACCGTATAAACTATAAATGCAACGCCTCCACCTATACACAATACATACAGACACTGTACAATATACACTCTACACAGTATACACCATATACACACCAACTCCACATAAACACAATATACATTCTACACAGTATACACCACATACACGACTCCACATATACACAATACACACTCTACACAGTATACACCATATACACAACGACTCCACATATACACAATACACATTCTACACAGTATATACCATATACACAATGACTCTACATATACGCGATACAGACACTACATATACACTCTACACCGTATACACCACATACGTGACTCCACATATACGCAATACACACACTACACAGTATATACCATATACACAATGACTCCACATATACACGATACATACAGACACCGTACAATATACACTCTACACAGTATATACCACATACACAACGACTCCACATATGCACAATGCATGCAGACACTGTACAATATATGCACAGTATATATATATATTCTCTTTATATCACTTCTTTTGTTTGCTGCTGAATGTGGTTTCTTGTTGCAATCACTTCCATGACCACAGGTGTGTAAAACCAAGTGTCTAGTCAAGCAGACTACAAGTCCAGTCGTGAAATTTCCTCCCTAGTAAATATTCCACTATCGACTATCCACTATAAAATGGAAGCGATTGGGAACGACAGCAACACTGCTACTCAGTGGTAGACCATGGAAATCGACAGAGCAGGGTCAGCGGATGCTGAGGCACAGTGCACACAGCTAACTTTGTGCAGAGTCCATCACTACAGACCTCCAAACTTCATGTGTCCTTCAGATCAGCTCAGGAACAGTGTGTAGAGAGCTTAATGGAATGGGTTTCCATGGCCGAGCAGCTGCATCCAAGCCTTACATCACCAAGCACAGTGCAGAGCGTGGAGTGTAGTGGTGTAAAGTGCCACCACTGGGTTCTAGACCAGTGGAGACATGTTCTCTGGAGGGACCAATCATGTTTCTCTATTTGGTAAGAGTCTGGGTTTGGCGGTTGCCAGGAGAACGGTGCTTGTCTGACTGCATTGTGCCGAGAGTAAAGTTTGGTGGAGGGGGGATCATGGTGTGGGGTTGATGTTCAGGAGTAGGGCTCCGCCCCTTCGTTCCAGTGAGAGGAACTCTTAATGCTTCAGCAGTCCCGGAGATTCTGGATAATTTCATTTGTAGAAAGCAGAACCCTTTTTGGTGCTATACAGTTTTAAAAAGGTTCTATATAGAACCACATACAACACGTCCTTCATCAATCCATAGAACCATTTAAACTTAAAACGGTTCTATATCCATCCTTTAAAAAGATGGTTCTCCAGGGGCTATTTGGTAAAGAGGGTGGTTCATACTTAAATGGTTCTTCAAATCAACAAAGAACCATTTGATCATTGTTTTATATAAAAAAGATGGTTCCTTAAGGGTTCTTTAGTAATGACAGTGGTTCTGCAGGCCTAAATGGTTCTTCACATGGTGAAATGGTTCCCCAGTCACCAAAATAGGTTTGGCTATTGCTGTTACCAAGCTACGCAGAACCCTTCTAGAACCACCTTTTGCGTCTTTAAGTGTTACCATGCTGAGAATGGTCCACCCTTTAAATATCACCTTCCCTGTGGTGGTCTTCTGGGGGTCCTGACCATTGGGGGGTTGGTTGGGTTTACAAATGAGGCATGAATGGAGTACATAGTGTTCCTATAGGATCAGTGCAGCTGATAGAATGGACAATGAGAGTAGATGCCAGGTAGGTGTACCTAATAAAGTGGCCAGTGTGCACACACGGACACGCGCGCGCACACGCACTCCCTCACTCTTACTCTCCCACACACACAATTCAGCTCAGTGGAGAGAAACATGGCAGCTGCCGACTGTGCAGCAGACGCTTTGCGGAAGTGAGGTAAGTACGATTCTCCAGCTTCACAAACCCTCAAATTATTCCCGTCCCAAAGTCTTCTCCATCCTTCTTCTCCTCGTCCCCTAAAACAGGGACCCAACACCTGCTAAAAGTGCCCCCCGGCTTTAAAGCCGTGCGGCGCGGACAGGCGTGGAGGGAGATGAAAAGTTGAACCCATCGCTAGCTTAGCCTAGCTAGCTAACGTTAAGCTTAGCGGCGCGCTAGCTAACAACAGCAGCCAGCTAACGCTAGGCCCTTATTCTAGAAAACAAACCCCAAATAAAGCTAAAATTGCCCACTTGTTGTGGTAGCTAGACACAAAAGAGGGTTCCTGCTGCAACGAAGTGTTCGTTATCATGCAGGTTCGCCGTTTAACAAGCTTCAAAACCCCACCAAACAGTTTGTTGACACGGCAAGCTGAAGTTGTGCTTTGCTATTCACCAGCTTCTTTTTCGAACGTTACCGTTCCACCTTAAATGGAGCAGCAGTTACATTCTGGCGCCCAGGCACCAGAATGTAACTGCTGCACCATTTAAGGTGGAACGGGAAGGTTCAGACACGAAGAAGCCGTCACCGCCGAACGTGGTTAGCCGTCCGGCTAAAGTGAGTTTCCGTGGCTTCATTTATTTATTAACCATTTATTTAAAGCTAGAAGAGAGCTTGCTAACTAGCAGCTTTGCTAACTTCTCGCGACTGGGTGAGTGAAAAGTGAGACACCTTTGCTCGGTGATCACGTTTAGCCTCATATCGAAGTTTTATTTGTGTTTATGTATGATGAAGCGAGGTCTGCACGTTGTTGTCCGCATGTCTGCTTTCTTTCTGCCTTCCTTGCTTGCTTGTTTGTTTGTTTACTGCTTGTTTTTGTTTGCGCATCACGTAGCTGTAACGTTAGCTAGCTGGCTAGCTAGCTAGGGGCTGCTAAAAAGCCCACGTACATCATGTTTTCTCGGCTTGTCGACAGTCGGAGCCGTTTCTCCATGTTTTCCGGCTTTCTGGTCGTATATTTTACTCAGTTATCCCAAAAAGCCGCACACCTATGTAAACCGTCCCACCTCCACCGCAGCTCGAGCTCCGCAGCCGGGAAGCCGTCAGCGCGCAAAGCCGTGGTCCCAGCACAGGCCAGCCGGCTAAAGCAGCAGCAGGAGGAGGTGGGGGTGGAAATGTTGCTTTTTTGAGTTATGGTGACAAAATGAGGCAAAAAGGGTGAGTTCGGTGTCAAATCCATCTTCCAATTTGCCTGATACAGTGAGGGCGTCCAAATGAGAGACCGTTATGTCAGTTTTGGGTGAGTTTATTTCGGCAAAAGTGGCTCGAATGGAAACCTTTTCTCCATATATGTTCACTCAGCACTTTTATCCAGGACAGAAGCGCTTAGTTTGCGTCAGAAATGTGCTTTTTGACACGGTTTTGGAGCAGCGGGGCTGCTGTAAGTTCGTTTTGACCGTTGCTGATTGAGAGATTTAAAACACTAGTTCACGCTCGCGCTCCACGCACGCACCCGCGCGCACTCCGCTTAGTAGTACTTTCAATTGGAAACGTGTTCGCACGTGCGACGAGCCACTGACCCACTGCATATTCAAGCAGGCGATTAGATTAAAGGGGACCTCCACCAACATACCCAGAAAACCTTGTGTAATTCAGAAAAGGCACGATCAGGTTTCTTTACAGTGCTGGCGATGGGAACCAAAACCACCAGTGAACGTACACGTGTCTGCTGAGCTTATAAGCTCACCAGACCAAATAATAATGAGCCACCTGTGACGTGTGTAACACTTCCACAAGCACCAATAACAGCTGTGAGTGGATTGGGCATGGACTGGACACGTTTCTGGGTGTATGCCACATCAATGTTAAGACAGTCTTGCTCCATCAAAGAATTGCACAGTTGGGCCAGATTTGGTGGATGCCTTCCCTGGCACAATTCGTCCGAGAGTTCCTTGTAGACTGGGATTTCTGCCATACCTGTATGACCATACGCTTCCATACACCTGTACATTCAGCTACTTCCTTCACACTGTGTGCCAAACGTCGTCACTCCTTTTTCTCAATCATTAACATCTGCTTTGAGACCGTTTTCCACACGTATCGAACAAGACAAGGGGTACTAACTGGTGTTTGTGTGTATACTACTGTTATGAATGTCTAAGTTAAGTTGAATAATCTATAGTGCACACAAAGAACCAGACAATTCATGGCTGTTGTAATGATGGATGTTATTGTCCCACAATGCAACTGGAAACGGAAAGGGAGGCACTTCTTACGTCTGGAAGATTCTGAAAAGGTGATTTAAGGCGATGCAGCAGTGACTGCGTTGGTGACCAGCTCAGAAATGGGGTATAAATGTGAGTCTAACTTGTTTCTGTCAAAGCAGCCTGCAAACATAAATATATCCCAGTATATAATGTGTTTTTTAAAAAAAAAACCCTATGCCAGGAGTCCAGGTCGGTATGACGTTCGCTTCATCACTTCCTGTCAGTAAGAGACAATGCAGTATGCTAATATGTTGTGAACTAGCCTGCAGAACCCATAGTATTAGAATTAGTACACAGCATGTACTGTGCAGTATTACTGTGTAGTACACAATTGAGACGCAGCCATTCACTGCACCGTACCACTTCTTCTCAATGTAGAAATCCTGTCGCTCGACGCCGCAGGTATTCATAGCCCCATCATCAAGCAGCAGCATCTGCAGGAACCATAAGTTACTACCACCTTAAACATGACAGGTGACGAATTTATTTGCCCGGTGAGCTGGTGATGGTGAAATCACAGATCTAAACTATGCTTAATGGGGTGCGAGTTTCACTATGTTGCCATGACTTTATTATTAAAACAGCCACAGTCTTAATTCAGCCTTGTCGTAAAGTAACGTCTTTAGCGTCGGAGAGCCTATTCATAATCATTTCATGTAATTACTTTCTGTGAAGCAGCTTTCAGACGCTTCAGATGATGATGATGATAAATTATGGCTAGTCTTTAAAATAAGGAGTTTACTTTGGGGAGTATTTTGCCATTAATGGACTTTCAGCCAATACATAGACACAAAACTACTGTGAAACAGAGGCTGTGTTTACATGCAGAGATATGCACCAATCTGACTGAATTAATTCCAACTATAGATTGAGGCTGAGTTGTTGATTTGCACACTGTACTCAACAGTCTTTGTTTATGTGCACAACACAAGTAATCAGATCCATAATTACCCGCATGCATAGAGTGCCTCTGAGACTAGGTGTTAACATGGCGAGCATCACGCGAGGTGCACTTGTTTTTGATTGCTTCGAAATGATGTCAGACTCTTGAAAATGTATTTCACATGTACATCTGTGTTAGCAAGTGGTCAACCTTCCTCTACTTCGCCCATGATGTTGTACAACGGAAATGCGGATGGGGCAGGACTGATTTTAGCTTCCTGGTTCTGAGCTCTGTGATATTCTGATTTGAGGAATATCCACCTGTCTTTAATTTGTCCTATAGTTGGTGTAAGGCTTGAACTGTTCTTCTTTTGCTCATCTGAACAGCTTGTTACTGTGAGCTTAACGGCCTTCCAGCCTGATAAATGTTTTCAAGTCTTTTTAGAGCTTGAAGCATGAATGAAGCATGAACTCCTCTGCAGACCAGTTTCTGGCTCCAGTTACGCTAAGCGTTACAATTATGCACATCTGCAGAACATGCTTAAACTTTCCAGTTGGGCATGTGATCAGATACAGGTGTTTACATGGTTATCCTTCTGTTTAATTGATTATTTGCAGTTCAGTGATGCAAATTGTATTCGGAATGGTCTCAACTGGATGAGACATGGATGTTTCTGTTCTGATTCAGCTATTTGTCGGGTTAGTAATGGATTATCAGGCTGTGTTTATAACCGTTTTGCGCAGTAACTTCCTGTGAGGGAGCTTTTAGATGGATCAAGCTACCCAGACAACTGGGTCCACAGTCAACAGTTCTGACTCCTAAGATTATCTAGAACAAAGCATTTTACTACAAAGCACTCAGAATGACTGACATAGGAGTCATTTACATCTGTAGAAATTTAGGGACGTTGTTAGAATTCCTCTTTAAAGTTAGTTACTGCATTTTCAACAACCTGGTATCGTGCCGGCCATGTCTGCTAAGGACAACAGAGGCAGAGTGTACTTTTAGGGATTTTAATGTGTGCACCTATTTATAATACATTTTATAAAAAGTGCATTTTGGAGTTTTGGACATGCAAACCACCCCCCACAAATCCCACGCTATCTTGGCAAACATGTTAGTGTTTATTGTTGGTTGTCAGCATTCTATGTGAAATGAGATGCACGCCTGTAAAGGTGAACCTGCTGCACAGCTCAGCATTTTGTCTTCACTTGGAAGCCATGTCGAGACCGCAGAAAGGCTCGGTAGATAACGCCAGTCTTTTAGATAAACAGATCTCAGCTCACTCTACAGCCTCGTGGTCTTCAGCTCACTAACATAGAGCTGTTAAACTGTTGTAAAGCATTATTAATGATGGGGAACCAACTTTCCCAAACAAAAATAAAACATTGCAGTGATGAGGGTAATGAATTGAACCTCACGGTTCAAATGACTGCATAATATTGAAATGGTTCATGGATTCTTTGTATCCTAATAGCAACGTCTTCTGCATATTTTGACAGCAAGCTGATAAATATACTCATGAGCAAAAAACGAGTAGTTACACAAATAGTTGTACGCAGGACAGTAGGACTCAGCTGACAGAAATAGTACTTAATGGGTAGGTTTGACATGGGGAGACAAGCGAATCATTCCCAATTGCCTGTGCAAGTGATGTGAACAGGCGCCATATCGCTGCACAATGCAGAACTACATGCATGCAGACCGTTACGACGACTGCCTTTAATAGCGCATTGACGCCACCAAAGACCGCAGTGGTGTCGTGCCAGGTTGTTATGGAGTGATTCTGAATGGCAGCAGGTCATCTTCAGTGATGAGTCCCGCTTTTGTCTTGGTGGAGACGACCAGTAAATTTGTGTGTGGAGGCAGCGTAGACAGCGCCAAGATGAACGGTTTGTTGTCACGCGTCCAGAAGGCCTGGTGACACTCCACCTTTACCGCACCATCTGCAATAACTGTGAGAGAATATTCAAGCTGCATGAGATGGAGACGTCTGACATTGTCCTGAGATGCCTGGCATGTTGCGTTTGCAAAGATGGCGACCCTGAAATCAGTATCTGTTCATAAATTCATAACAGTTTTTGGAGGTTTTCATGCAAAGAATGTAATTCAGATTTGATATCAGCTCTTTATGGTCAAATATAAATTGGCTGAACCTTACAAAGCCTCTTTACCCATCATATTTACTTTAATGCATGTATTTTTGATACACAGATTTGTTTAGTTCAGGCTGTATTAAATTCATTGTTTTGAATTGATGTGTGGGACATTGTGGTGGTTATTTCAGGTTGACCCAGTGGTAGTAGTTATTTTGTTCGCACTCCAATTCCAACTAAATTGTTTGGAAGCTGTAGGTGTAGAAAATAAAATTCAGGTCCTCACTTGTAGAGATGTGCAGATTACTTGTATAACAACGTTATTCTTTGTCCAGTACTTTAGAAGCGTTTTAGCAAAAAACAAACAAACAAACAAACAAAAAAACAAAATGCATTGTGTTTCTCAGCCCTTCTAGACAGTCCACATTTTTGCACCATCCAGACTCGGCACGCAGGGATGACGGAAGAATGTTGGAAGTGGGGGCCCTGTAAAAAGGGAAGGCACTGCATTAGACTCTGCTCTGTCCTCCTCTACAATGAAAAATTAGGTTGTGTTCTTGGTAGCACAGTCCGGTGGCTCTCTAAATGGAACAGTTAACCAAAGCTGCTTTATCTCTTCATCAGAGACATAGTCTGTGATATTTAAATGCTGTTGATGTGAATGATAACAAGGTCTCAAGATAAACATTGACGTAGACAGTATCAGGTGAAACTGGTATACTGTAAGCTGAACACTGTTTCCCTCACTCAGAGTAAGTGCGCTTCATACACCGCATTCAGTTTACGCTATGCTAATCCCTAAAAAGAACGTAGAAAACAGACGTAGTATATATTTTGCATTTTACTGCTAAAGCATGCTTCTTCGAGTCATTCATGTGCACACAGGTCAACAGAAGACCATGAAGGATGCTCCTGTATCATTCTCAAGCCGTCAAGAGTGTCGGCTGCTGTCCTAAGCTCTATACAGCCAATTATTGTGGTTGGTGTAGCCTCTATTGGCGTTGTCATCTAGAATGGAGCCTGTCTAGATCATTGCCTAGCTCTTAATGCTGCGTTTACATGTGTGCACTTAAATATTTAAAATGCCTCCACACACGAATTTGTTGGTCGTCTCCTCCAAGTCAAAAGTGGGACTTGTTGCTAAAGATGTCTGCTGCCATTCTGAGTCGCTCCATGACAGTCTGGCACGATACCGTGGCAGTGTTTGGTGCTGTTGTCGTGGTGGACCGTAGTAGTGATGGTCTGCTTGCATGTAGTCCTATGTCGTGCATCGGCCTGCCACTGGTGCTGGCATTAACAGGATGACTCACGGAGGCATCCCTGCTCATTAAGTGTCTGCAATCGTGGCTAATCATGAGTCAGTCAGATACAGCGATAAAACCCATCCTTGCTTATGTCAGATGTGCGGTTGAGGGTGAAACTTGAATCATTTGCATGTCTCACCATGCCAGACCTATCCACCAAATTTCATTCCTGTCGGTTGTTTCCTTTCAGGTAAAACAATATGTGCATATATATATATATATCGTGTGTGTGTGTGTGTGTGTGTGTGTGTGTGTGTGTGTGTATATATATATATATATATATATATATATATATATATATATATATATATATATATATATATATATATATATATATCATGTGACTATATAATGAATTTTGAGACAGGTTCTGTTTTGGTACATGTCATTGTTTTGATCCAGTGTCTTCACAACAATTTAAATCCGTCCAGTATGTAATGCTACGTTGTTTACAAAACTGTTGTAGCCAGTAATCAAAACACCTGATGTATCCGTGGCGATGTGGGCAGTTATGGGACCAGTTTGTGCCTTGATTGTTTTTTGTTTAAATGATCTGTGGCACTTCATTGCTTTTAATGTCTCTATTACAACCTGAAAATGTGTCTCAAATACAATCACTACTAATGGGACCCTCATGCGTGAACCTGTAATCCCTTTGTGGGTTTGATGAGTTGAGTGAAACCCATAGGTGAGCACGCTCAGTGAAAACCATCCTTTACTGAGAGAGGAAAATGGAGCATGGTGTTTAACTTTACATGCACGGTAATGGGAAATTAGATTCATCAAACCGCTTTGAGAAGCTTAAAGCTCGGGCTCCTCACCCCTGCTCCAGCTCGCTTCTGTCTTTCTCATGCATGGTCAAATCGTATTAGCTTCTCTGCAGGAGGCTTCAGCGGAGTGTGAAAAAGATACATGTACAATTCTGTCCAGGTGCCTCCTTTTTCAAGGCCGTGAAGCAGGATAAATATGTCCGCGGTAGGGATGTGCACAAATCTTCATGGCTGAATAAGCAGTGGCTGGTATGAATGAACAGGCGGATATCTTATGTGTTCTGACAAGCGCAAAGGGCACTGTGGATCGTTCCGATATTGGCAAAAAGGCATTAATCAGTGGAAAATATTAATTCATGCAGGCTGAGGTTGGTATTTACACTTGGTGGTAGGTTTTGCACTCTTTTGATTAACTTGTGTTGTGCTGGTTCAGCCTTATGTATGTTGATTATGTCCATTATTAAAAACAGTGATTTAATAGTTGAGTTGACTGGTCTGCAGTCGTTATGCTCTAGTAAAGCTGTTCACTGTCAGACTAATGTAGATGTGGAAATTCTGTGTGCGGGGTTTTTGCATGTGATGGTCTAATGTACTAATTTTCAGCATTTTATTTATTTATTTATTTTTGCTTTGCCCTTGGACAGATTTGACTGATAATTATGTATTTGTTGGTGCTGCTGGGCAGCTATGCCTAAATATCTGCATTGTAATAGTGTTCCTGCATTTCTAATTCTGCAGTGCTTTTGGAAAGAAGGCAAAGGTTACCATGAAACAATAAATATAAATAATAAATTTTTCTTAAGCTACTCATACAGAAGTGGCATCTGTCAGTATGGTGTCGGGCTGCCATGTTTGCTAACACAAGTTGTAGAGGTTTCTGGTGGTGTCCTGTGATAATCCATCCCATGCATCTTGAATATCCTCACACAGTTCCTGCATGTTGTGCTGTAGGGGTGCAGGTGGAGTGACACCCCATGACTGTTTGATGCGACACCATTAGTCTTTGGTGACGTTTGTGTGGTGTCAAGGCCAGTCGTCGTATTCGCATGTCTCTCAATGTCAAACCTACCCCAACCAAAAGTTTTTTTTTTTTTTTTTTTTTTTTTGAAAGTGTCTTTTTGAGAAAGTAGAGTCACAGGAACATATTTCTGAACTAAAAAGGCATATGATAAAGGATCTGAATTGAAGCCTGATTTAATTACAGGATATAGTGTTGGGCAGCAGTGCGTGTTTATGCTAAACATTAGCGCTTATAGCCTGTCTTTTTAATTTCACTTCCAACAGCTTCTTCAGTAGGATGACCCTTTGTCTTTCATCTCTTATAAATAATGAAGTGGTTAAAAAAAACAAATTAGTCAATTTTTAAATTATTTTTAGATGAAAAGAAGAATGGTAGACCTGAAACCGTTTAATTATTATATTATCCGCACTGAAATAATTATTTCCTGTTTATCGGCAGGCAGATTAAGTGACTGTTCTTATATTTAAATAAAAATAATCTTAGCTGTAGATGAATAAATAAACATATCTGTAATGTAGGTTCTAAAATAATGGAACTATAATAAAACAAACGTCTTCGGTCTGTTTTTCCTTCACCGCTAACAGCCATTATGTCTAAAACTAAAGTCAGTTCATTCGTTTGAAGCAATGTTCGATGTCTGACTAAATGACGAGCAGAATTAGGTTGAATTTGTTCGGATTCTCTTCTTCAAAACCTTCTCCAGACTTTTTTCTCAACTTCACAGCTTTAACTTCCTTCAATGGTGACGTGTTGTCACGTGGATTTAATTTTGTATGCTTGTAATTTTTTATACAAGCATAGCCCAGCTAGAACTTGTATATATATATTTATTATTCCCATTTTAATAATTATTAAAATGTCTTTTTACATTCTTAAAGTTATTGTGCATTTTTGTAAGCTTTAAAAAAAGCAAAGGTCACTGTTGTCAGTTGGCTTGAAGGTTCTCAATCGATGTAAAGGGTCTCCGACTGGCGATTCGACTCGTCAACTTCGAGGGCAGCCCTACCATTAAGTGAACCTGACTATGCTTAATCTAAATTGATGTGCTGTGGATCTTACACTGTCACAGCAAAATAAACACAGTAAAGTTGGTTGATGCAGTAAAATGCATAAAGATTGTCATCATTTATTGTTCCTGGTAACCTTTATGTTCAATGTATTGTTGCTGTGCTTATAAATGGCTCCTAAAATGTTGTTTTTTGAATAGACAAGGACAGAAGTACTACTTTACAATAATGATTATGAAGTCATGGCTGATGTTTAGTCAATCTGATTTCACCAGAAGTCAGTTGGAAAATAAACTAGCATATTAACTGATGTGCTCTGTTTGGTGAGAACTGAAAGTGGCAGGTTCTGCTATTGATTTTTAGAGATGGAGCCCTGCATAGTATTAAAAAAGGGTTATTTGATGGCTTCGGTTAAAGCTTTGGATCCTTGGGCTGGAATATTATACTGTGTTGCTTTGGTTGTTAATGTCTTGTCTGCATTAATGCAGTGACCTGCCTTTTAACGTTTCTGTATGCCTGCGTAGCTCATGCAGATGTGTGATGACTCACTGCTTGCACGAGAGAATCGAAATGACATTTAAAACACATGTTCTCTGGATGAAAAGTAATTACATCAGCCCCTCTGTAGAAGATCATAGCCTGTAATTTTTAGCTACTCTCTTTAAAAGTCTCTGCTTTTATCTTCCACAGTGAAGAGTTTACTTGACAGTAGCTCATTTTGACATTGGCCCAGTTGTCTCTTTCGTTGATGGCTGCAATCAATAACCAGTGTCATATACTGAGTCCTGTCCTCTCTCTCTCTCTCTCTCTCTCTCTCTCTCTCTCTCTCTCTCCCTCCCTCCTCCTTGCAGGTGCCCACATTCTGCTGCAGAAGAGAGCACCACGATGAGGAGGAATCAGTAGGCACCCTCCGTAGTATGGCCGCGTCCCGTTCTTCGCGCGTCACAAGATCATCAGTGGGGTTAAATGGATTGGACGAGAACTTTTGTGGCCGAACCCTCAGGAACCGCAGCATTGCCCAGCCGGAGGAGACATCGCCACCTCCCAGAGCTCGATCACCTAAGAAGAAGCAGGACTGCCAACAGCACCAGCAGGCCGGGTCGAACTCGGGGAAGGTAGCTGACGGAAAACCAGAGGGTGAACCCTCAACCGGCCACAGAAAGCGAGGCTTGTCTGTCTCAGAAAAAGACGAGTCGGACAGGTCGGACGGCTCAGAGCGAGTCCGGGCCGGAGGAGGCCAGGAAACCTCCCCTGCCCTGAAGAGGGCTAAGCGCTGCTCTCGCTCAGGGGAATCCCAGGGAACTGAGGAGGAACCCTCTCTCAAATCAGAAATCCCTGAACCTGCTGCAGCCCAGGAGAACGATGAGGACTCTAAATTGGACACAACTTCAGCTTCTCCATCCCACAGCCTTGAAAAAGACCCAGAAGAGAAAAAGGACAAATCGGAGCCTGCGGAGGATTGTGTCCCTCCCTCGCAGGCCGATGAGCCCCACAAGGCGACCAACGGCCTGGCGGAGCTCCATAAGGAGGACTTAGAACCTGCAGCTTTGCCTGCAGAGCCTTGTGCCTCCCCTACCACATACTCACTCACAAACAGTTCCTCGCTGCCCAATGGCAGCCAAGCGGCCCCCTCGACCCCTGACCCCATTGTGCCTTGTAAATCCCCGCTTCTTGAGCAGGTTGATGAGTCAAATGGCCCACAGCTGGACGTGGAAAGGAACTGCTCAGCTGACGAAGCGGCGGTGTTGTCTCTGGAGCCAGAGGTTGAGGTTGAGGTGGATGTGGTGGGGGATTCTTGTCAGGCCCAGGATGAGTGCACGGTCGAGGAAAGAGCGAACGGCAGCCAACCCGTGGAGCCGCAGGACCCATCGGACGATTGCTCAAATATCTCAGGAGAAATCGCAGGCTTGGCCTCCTCCAGGCTTCCGGCAGAACCCCCCTCCTTCACAGAGCCTCAAGAACACAGATACACCTTGAGGACTTCACCTCGTGTTGTAGGGGCCCGATCCAGTTCCCCAAAGCCCACCTCTCCACACACAGACAATAGCTTACTCAAGGAGGAGGAGGTGGAGGTGGCCACTACGGTTCCTCTGGAATCGGAAGAGGCCTGCCACATAGAACCTTCAGTCGATGGGCCAAGTCTTGCAGCTGAGGCCAATGTTGAAGTCTCTGAGACCGTAGACGCCAAGGCCAGTGAAGATGTTGCTGTGTTGGATAGTAGAGTGTCCAGATCCACCAAAGAACCATCAGTCAGTCCGACTGAGGACGAGGAGGAGGGTCCTGACGTCTATTATTTTGAGTCTGATCACTTGGCGCTCAAACACAACAAAGAGTATGTGGAGTCTCCTGTTATCTAGTCCCACCTTTCTTCTTTTTACCACCACTTCTTACGCCATACACCGTACTTCCTTCTCCATGTTTACTTGTATTCGTTTAGATGGTTTTTTTTTAAAGTTGTTTCTCGACACATAGGATTCCTGCGGGGACAGACATCTCATAATGAGAATACACACCTGGGTATAACTCCTCGCTGTTAACGTGCCACCTCTGAAGGTTTGAAATAAAGTGGGTTTTCAGCCATGCTGACTTTCATCAGTCAACTAACAGTATGCTTGTTTTATCGGACAGTGTAGTCAAGGGCACCCTTGTCCCCTGACTAAAGTTCTGCTTTCTCAAGGCATTGAATGGGTTAAACTTGATACTCTTGTTTGTTCCCACACGGGCATGTCTACATTCCCATCTGCCTTTTAACAAAGTCCCTCTTAGTTGTCCCCAGATGTTCTCCTTATGAGATTACGTCTTGTCCTGCGAGGCTAATAACCTGTCAGTACTTTCTTATATATGACTTTTAATTCATTTTGCTAAGATGGAGGTGCAGATGTTTTCGTCAGCGGTTCATATTTAGTGGTTTGCTCTCATCCTGATCTTTTTAGCGATGACTTGATATCAGTTTTTCATTTCCGATACCTATATTAAAAGCTTTTTTTTTTTAATCCAATATTTCTTTATTTAAAAATGAGCTATTTTCATTTTAAATGCTTCCCTTATAGTAACCTCTGAGATTCGTGCCTAAACTACTTCAATGCCCTACTACCCCACCAGACGAAATGAGCATTTAACAACATCGCATCACTGAGCGTAAGCGTGTGGTAGTCCTGGTCCAGAATTAGTTTTCCTTTTTGTTTTTTTTCCGGATATCGATGTCATCTGTAATTGTTCCCATGGGTACCCTGAATTGTATGTATGTATGTATGTTTGTTTGTATATACGCAAGTCTTGGAGCTCTTTTTGTAAACTGCTATTTGGGACACCTCAGCTTCCGCCGCCTAAATTGGGTTGTACTTTCACTTGGAGAGTAGAACATGCCTGCTGGGCTTTGTGTTTTGTCTGCACTGCACCTGCTATTTGCTTTGTTTTGGCTTGTGGCGCTTTAAGGATTTAAAAGCTTTGCGGTACATCGTTGCGAGGTAAGTACAGCCGAACATCTTTGTTTGTTATTCAAATCTGCCTGCGTGCAGAACGGTGTCTCGCGGCCGGATTTAAATCATCTGCATGTATACGCTGCAGTGTTTATGCTAGCCGTCGTAATCAGTAATCTTTTTGCTGGCGGCTGGTGCGGAGTTGGCGGAGCCTGCTTCTGGTAGACAGGTTGTGTTGGGCCGCTTTCATTCAGCCTGTTCCTGTCTGTCCATGCAGGAGCCCAGCCTGATTCATCTCGTGGCCCAGCAGGGCACTGGGCTGCCAACTGTACGGGTTTTGCAAATAAAGAAGGGGGAAAAACAAGTTTGACTTATGAAGCTTGTGCCTGGGTTGTGGTCAGTTTGTTGCTGTGAACTTGTTGTGGGAACGTTAAAATCCCAGTCAGGGTATCGCTGGCTGATTGTTTTTTGGTGCTGCATTATCGCCAGCAACACCAGATTGCACCTACAGAGCGGACAGCATGTACATCAGGGCTGCACCATGTGCAGCCTTGTCATTTGCACAAACTTTTCTGTTGACCACATGAACATTTATTATTGCATATTCCCATATGGTAGTGATTGATATTGATTAATGACTCCAATATTGATAATCATGCAGAACTAATGTACTTTTTATTTGTTGTCTAATTATACTTAGTAAAGCCCTTGTATAGTTTTGATCATTGATCGTTTAAATTTTACCATCGTGAGGTTACATGTCCTGAACACAAACTCAGAACGCAGTACTCACACATGACTCATTATGTGCCGAATTACATTAACAAGGTTTTTACCAGTCAGTCATTCTCGGCAGTATGTTAACAGATTGCATCCTGTGTGGGTTTGTTTTTACCTCCTCCCATGTGGCGTTCTAGACATGTTTGATTGCAGTTTGGATGACTGGTAACTAGGTGGCAGTACAGTGTCAGCCATGTGTTATTACTGAAACCCTGTCCATCAGTTTTCCCAATATTAGTAGCTCTAATGAGCCTGTTTTCATTCTGTATCTGTACATCTGTGCTGTGATCCAGATGGTTTAAAAACATCGGCAGACGTTGATACACTCCGAAGGAGCAGGTTTCTAAACAGAAGTAGTTATTGGAATTGACTGCTTGTGGTCTGCGATTGATTTTTATCTGTGACATGTTGGGCTTAGATTGATCCTCTAAGGTCCACTGAGCTTCTGAGTAAGATTAGTTCTTGGCAGGAGGTCGAACGCTCGCTGTTGATGCTGCTGCTTTGTGAGCACCTTGTCTTTGTTCAGTGCTTGTTTCCCCCAATCATGATCTGCACAGCTATTTGTGGGTCCTTTTGTGTGCTTGAAGGCATTCCAAGAAAGGTCACATTCTTAAATAAGTCAGTCAGAAGATGCTATATCTCAGCCAGAGACGATTGCACTTTGGAAAGTCGTGAAGCACTTTTAGTTGTTTTGACTGGAGGACATTTTCACTCCCTGCTATTATGCATGGAACTTTTTATGTTGTTTAGATGTTGTCCTCACATCATGACGAATGCAGTGTGATTTCACAAGAGCTGTTTACTGACTGTTTCTGTAGCAGATGTTTACATGTGTCGTACCACATGATTAAAGTGATATATGGGCCAACCACTGGAAACTTGGCTGGCTGCATGTGTGGCAAGTGTTTGCTGTGAATAATGTACGTCTCCTACATCTTCGTCCCTTTCTCCTTATATTTAAAGTTATCAGAGGCTACTTCAGACCATCGGTGTGCTGGAGGCCCAGCGAACCCAAGCCATCCTGGACCTGGAGACGCTGGCTCGACACCAGAAGCAGGCCCTAACTGACCCCATTGCCTTCGTGGACCAGCTTCAGAAACAGGTGACAATGCTGCGTCAAGAGAACATATAGTTTATTGATTAGCATTATAGGGTTAGCCTTTACATTAACATTTATAATAAAGTGTAATACGTAAACAAGTCTCAGATATCACAGATGAGAAAGCTTGGCCTGTATGGTTTTATTACAAGTTGTCCAGCACAACCACAATATGCTATATTAGTGTCACATGTCGTCAACAAATAGTTGCACCCAGAAGGAAGATAAAGGTTGCCAGGAACAATAAATAATGATAAAATTTTGACTGATATGATAAATATTTATTAAGCCTCACTTACAGAAGGAAATCCCACATGCCAAACATCTCTGCATTGAGTTGTAGAGGTTCCTAATGATGTCCTGTGATAATCCACCCCGTGGAGTTTGACTCCATGACTGACCATTGCAGTCTTAACTGGTGTTAAGGTCAGATGTCGTAATGGTCTGTGTGCATGTAGTCCTGCGTGGTGCAGCCATCTGCCAATGATGTTGACACTAAGAGGATGACACTTGAAGGACATCACTGCTCATTGAATGTCCACAATTGTGGCTGTTGGGTCGGTCAGGTACAGCGATAAGGCCTGTCCTTGCTTGCAACAGATGTGAGGCAGAGTGTAAAACCTGAGTCATTCTCATGTCTCACAATGTCAAACCTACCCACCAAGTTGTATTACTGTGGGTTGATTATTCTGGGTGCAACTTCTCTTTAGATTTTGTGTTATGCAGACTATTTCTAGGTTTTGATTAAATGTGATCTTTTCAGTTGTCTGCTCCGGTAAATTCTCGGTTTGTCTGTTCATTGCAGGTTGAGTTGGGCTTGCCCTGTCCTCAGAGAGTGGTCCAGCTCCCTGAAATCGCATGGGACCAATACACCTCAGGCCGCAGTGAATTCGAAAGGGAGTTCTGCGACAAGAAGCGCAAAACAAGGCGATTGAAGTTAATCTTTGACAAAGGTGTGTGTGTGTGTGTGTATGTATGTATGTATATATATATATATATAATTTTTTTTTTTTTTTTTTTTTTTTTTTTTGGTGCAGTTAAACCGGTGATAATTGGGTTGAATGTTAAAGAGCAGTGTGAATACAGGTTTGGGTTTGTTGGACAACTATACGTCACATGTTACAAAACTATGTTTACAGTGGGGATACCTGCAAGACCAAAAAGTCCAGTGGATTCCAAGAGGGAGAGTGACAGTTCTGCTCTTTACACGTCTCTTCCCTCTAGTGATGCTCCAGAACACAGTATGTCCAGCAGCAGAGCGCAGGTGAGTCTCTTTACTCGTAGGGTACTGAATGGCACTGAATGGACTAAACCAGGGGAGGGCTTTTTGATATTCTGTACAGATATTATGCTCTAGGGGTTTTTTTTGAGTTGCATCCCGCATTTTTTCCCCTCCTTATTTTACCAGTTTACTCAAAGTAACAGCACTTGGGTCACCAAATTACCAAGGTTGTGGTGAAACCAGCTAACTTGTATCAACCTAAGTTGTCACTGTAGTTCTGTCTCAGTTAGATACAGTGCTTAGACACTGTAATTTTTATTAATATGCTTATTGTACATGTATTTACTTCTTTTTACACACACGCACACACAGACACACACACACACACACACAATGCCGGTTTTGAATACGAAAAACATGTAAACAAGCATAAAACATGTTCTAAGAAAATGATTTAGAAAAAAGAATTTGGGTGAAACAAATTAAGATCCTGAAAACTAAGTTGTTGTTGGCAATTCCAGCATTGAGAAACCTACAGTAAAAAGTAATTGTCTCTTTGCAGCACTGCGGTTCAGTTATGGCCCAGTCCTTTTGGTTAACCATCCCCTTCTTCATTTTTATAATGTATGTTTTTGTTGTCAGGCTCGCTTCACAGTGCAAGGAGCAATTCTTTTTATAGATATAGTGGACCTGTTCATACACACAAGCACAAGGTTTCAGCTCCCTCCTCCCATTTTATTCTTCTCTGCGCTTTCATCTGTGGAAACTATAAGTATGAAATTAGTTTGGTAGGTAATTAGTTTAGAAGAAACCGCTCCTGTATAATTGTAATAGCTAGGCCAGTAAACCAGTTCTCTTGAGTAGGCCTTTGTTTGGAGTTGCCCAGGTTTCTGCAGAGACCAGTGTCTCAGAGTGTGTTTGGCTCCTGATGTGTTTAGCTCATAATGTTCAGCTGCTCTTCAAAGAATTGCGCAGTCAGGCAAGATATGGTGGATGCCTTCCCTGGCACGGTTCCGAGGAGGTTCCCTGTAGACTGGGATTTTAGCCACTGCTGGTAGACCCGTATGACTGTACGCTTCCATACACCTGCAGATTCAGCTACTTCCTTCACACTATGGTCTTTGGCCACGCCCAAATGCTCAGTCGCTCCTTTTAGCCAATCATTAACATCTGCTCTGGAGCCACTTCCACACATGGAACGAGACACTCCCTGCACTGTACCACCTCTTCCCAATCTATGGATCCCGTCACTCTCACCAGCAGGTATTTATAGCCCCGTCATCCTCGTTAACCGCCATCTGCAGGAGCCTAAAGATACCTTAAACACACTATGTGACTCATTTATTTTGTCAGGGGAGCTTATTTAAAAAATTTTCTCAGCAGACTTCAAAGTATTGACTGATATCTTCATTAGCATGATGAGGGATGATTAGGATGGTGGACAGTGGATGTGTTTTGTGATAGAAGTGGGCCTGTGCGATGAATCATGTTTTTATCGTCATTGCGATATGAGTTTCTGAGAGGTATACATCGTTAGAGCGGTGATGACAGAACAGATCAAATTACTTCAAACACACAGCGCCAGGGAGACACCATTAGCCTAATGAGCTGGGATGGAACCGCCCACGCCAGAGATGACTATCTTGACCATTCGGCCAATTATAAGTGCACACGAACACAGCCTAAAAGCTCCACCGGCCTGAACTACAAGCCTGCCAAAACCCATTAAAGCTTAGAATTGTCCTCCACAACCAGTGTTTTTAAGTGCGTGAGGCAGTAACGGCTATTAATACAATCAACATTTAATAACAGAGCAAATAAATTATTTCATTTTTGTGTTTTTATAAAAATAAACAGGTTTGTCAGCACGCACAGTGTGCTTATAGTTCTAATGCAGTAGCTGTTAGTATTTCGGTTCTTGTTGTTTTGTGGAAATAGTTCATGTGGTTATTCTAAGTTTAGTAAGATAGTGCCACAAACAGTCAGAGGTGCCCTGTGATGTACATCACAGAACCTGTAAACAGTTTCACACTTACTTTTGTTTGGGCACCATTGTGGGTAATAGTGGGTGTTTATCATGCTGCAGTTCTGTGTTCCTTGTTGTCAGAATCGTTCTAAGTCCAAAAAAAAAAGCCCACCCATTTATCAGCTTTTTTATGATACAAAGAAGAGGAAATGGCTGCAGTTGAGAGTTAAGGCACAATTTTAAACCAATGAAGAAGAATATAGACTGGTGCCAATGGGCTCTCGTGTGAGCTAACTAACCTAGCAACTGCCAAAACTGGGCCATTGCGGAGCCCAGACTGTCTTAGATGTGTTTTACCGGGTGTTTCTTGCTATAAACCCATATCTAAATGTTCTGGCTGTTGGCTGTTTGTGTGTACTGCCCAGGTAAAACTAGCTCAGATGTAGTTAGCTAGCCATCTTCGTCTGCCCCTATCTGACCAACAAGTGAATCTACACAGGGCCAATTTGGTTTGACCAGTGGTTATTAACATTAGCTAGATTAGCTAGCTAACATTAGAGCCTAGTGGCACCAGTGGCTGCACTGTATGGGGGATTTTGGATCCCAATTATGATGTCATGATATACACAGAACATGTAGTCATACTAATGTAGAATATTTTATTAATGAAATAATTTTACAAGCTTTTGTGCTCAAGTATGATCCATAATGTTATTTTTTGGGTGTGTGTTTGTTTACAGTAATATCATGATGTGTTTAAAGTATTGTAAATATTCATAACAATAGTAGGAATAATAAAAACTAATACATTTATGTATTTCAAGGATTTATTTATTTTATTTATTTATTTTTTAAATATTTCAGCTTCATTTTGCAACCGTAAACTGTTCTGCACACACTCCAGTAGCTTCATTGTCTTCACTGAGGGTTTTTAGATGTCTGGTGGAGGCTCTGTCATCGGCAAATGATGATATATGTTCTTCAGCCAGGCTGCAGCTAACTGTGGCTGCAAGTTCAAGAGAACATAATACACACAACGTACAATGATCCTCCTTCTGCCCCATTAACCAGTGATTCTAGCCAACAGAATAGTCAGTTCCCCTCCAAGCGTGTTGAGCTGATCCGAGGAAGCACATGCTATCCTTCACCTTCCCACTGTATAAGCATCTTGATCTTGGGGAGAGATCTAACTCGTGGAGGGAGGAAGCAAAATGCTGCTTTACTGATGCTTTGCTGCATCCTTTCACACATGCATATCTCTGATCTGCTACCCTGCTGTGTCTTGCATGCTTTGCTAAAGGTGGAAGACGGTTTTGAGGTTGCGAGGGAGGGAGAGAGGGGGAGGCGTGTATATTTCTGATGCTCCTGATGTTTCTCTCTGTGTTGGCAGATCAGGAGGGATGAAAGTAGTCATTCTGATTTATCTGTACATCACACTGCTTCAAGGGCAACAGGGCCAGGACGGATTACTCTTCGTCTAGACTGAGAGGAGTGCCACGCACACACTGTTGGCGTGTTGATGGCTGTTGAATCTTTTAAGATGCAATTTGTCGGTTTGCTAAAGGTTGTTAATACTCGGTTAGTAGCTCTCAGTAGCTGTGGCTTCATCTGGATCCTGGAAACTGACCTCTGGTTTCAAGTGAAATGACTGTAGTCACAGTTGACACTGTAATCCCCATGGCAAACAGTCCTTGCACTGTGGAAATGTGGGAAAATTGTAGCAGGTGTTTGAATGTCTCCACTGGTGATTCTCACATCGTAGACCGTAGCTTGGCTGAGTAATTCCAGGAATGAGTAAGAATTTATAATTGGGTTTATGATGTTTGTTGACAATCCTGTTAGTGATCCCGTTATGTGGTATGGATGAGAAATGACAATGTCTGATTGTCTCCCCACAGTTCCGTTGGTAACAGGAACAAATGTTAGTCTATGTTGCTTTGATGCTTATGTTGACTGTATGTGCAGGATCTGTGCTTTTTGGCACATGTTGGAAGCGCTTGGTTTCTTTGCAGCTTTTATTTTTCTCCCAAGTCAATCGCAGATGACCGACAGGCTGATGCACTGTGTTAGGCATCCAAACCTCATGCTAGAAAAGGTATGTGCTTGTCTGCTAAGCCCCCCAAAAAAGGTCTCTTATAGGAAACAATTGGAATAGCAATGTTTGTCATGAAAATTCCAATTAGATAGTGTCAAAATCGCTAAATACGTCATCAAATATCAGACAGACTTATACATATGTTCTAATGCTGCTTTTTTTTTTTTTTTTTGGGTCCAAAGTAAATACCTGCTGATGCCGATATGATTTCTGACTAGGTGTTTTGTGCCTCACCGTTTCTTGAATAGTAAACATAAATGGACAGGGTAGGATAGGCTGATGGTAGGGTTCATGTGTGGTGCAGACCCCACCAGTGCAACAAGACACTGTGAAGGCTGGTGGTAATGGTGGTTCCATGCTGGTGTTGGGTGTGTTCTCTGAGCATGGGTTGGGTCCAGTGGTCCACCCGAACACGATATTGACTGATGTCGCTACGTTTCACTTCTTAGTGAAACGTCATGACTCATTCAAATTCTGATAATCCACATTGCCATGCCACGAACACACTGACCAGTGTTCAGCCTCACTCACAAGATAACACCTCGCACCATATACAGGTGACCTTCCTGCCTCAGAATACTGAATAAGGAGGCAGCACTTATGGTTCAGATACTGTCAGCCAGTTCTTAACCAGGTGGACTCCAACCAGATGACCAGGACAGGAAATTGTACCTGTATGTGGTTTTGATAAACAAATAAACATGCACATGGTTAGTAGACTGTATTAACGTATCTTATTAGTACATATATTTACGTATGCTGATGTTACAGGATGAACGTGGCCAGTCTGACCATTGACAGGAACTGTTGGGGCTGGAATGACTTCTATAAATGTCTTATATAAATAAGAAATTGTGTGATTGATGGCAGCAAAGTGAGAGGGAGGTGTTGCACTTTGACTGGCCAGTTGATCAATAATGAATCTGATCAATTTGATAATTGATTAAAGGCTGTTCGTAGTAGCCATACTGTGGAAAGGACAGCAAGGAGCTCCTGTTTCTTCCTGTACGTGGACGTGTCCATGTGATCACTCATCGTTGGCATTGATTGATTGATTGATTGATTCTCCTTTAAATTAGACTTGAACACAGACATGTCAGTTCAGCTGCAGTTTGTGCCGTCAGTGCTCCAACTCCACAAGTAGATTAAATGGGAGTTTGGAGTGACTGAACTGGCATCGACCAGCGATTGATCCGAGTATCTGAGTAAGAGAAACATTTGAGGAGTAATGAGTCTGTTTCTTTTCAGAAGGACTTTCTGTACTGGTCCATCAGGAGCCAGACTCCATTGTAAGGCAATTTCAAGAGCGTCTTTAGTGGAGGACATCGGGCACAAGATGTTCAACAGGATATAAAGTCTTAAATAGCTTTCTTTTGGAAATGGTCCCAGTGTAATGAAAACGTTTCCAGTGACATCAGACTCTGTGTTTATTTTATCGAGAGGAAATTATTGTGTTCATTTTCACAGTTAATTTTATTTTAAACACTTTTTTTTTCCCCTCAGTATTTTTCTCATTATGTATATCTCTATTCAGCGTCTGTTAGAGCTCCTGTGTCTTTAAACCTCACCTTCTGATTAACCCAGTGTGCTTGCCCACTCGATTGGCTAACCACCAAAGCTCTGCTTTGTTCTGCTACGGTTTCCTCCCTCCACACCGTTATGGCTATTCTTACAAAGGTGTCGGTTCTACCAAAGCAGTTTGAGCCCGAATCTGATCCCTGATCATAAACCCAGTCCACCATCACAGGTTTGACTGGAGGTAGTTATTTCCGAGTAGCGAGCTTTTACCGTTTCAGCTATCTGCGCATAGCGCGAGGGCGTGCCAGGTATGACGGTAGGCAGGCAATACAGATTGTGTCGTCAGCCTGGAACAAACGAGGGCTGGTGTTTCAACAAAGTAAAGTGGCATTAGTGTTTACATGCGCACACAACTACACCACAGGGAAATCATAATAAGTTTAAAATGTTTGTAAAAGGAATGTTGTAAAAAGGAAAGTGAGCCATCACTGAATGATTTAACCATTGGGGTAATTATCTGGAAATGGACCATGCGCATTTGATTTGTTGTTTTTGTCATTTTTGTAATGATCATAGATGAATGATGATTTGCCGTGTCATGCTAACCTGTAGCATTGCTAATTTTCCAGATGATCAGAGGGAGACCGTATCACCAGAACAAACCGGACACTTTTAACCAGCTGTGGACGGTGGAGGAACAGGTAACGGGCTAAAACCTGTGGAATAAACTTGTGGAATAAATCTCTTGCTGTTGCTCAGTCCCAGCATGAACACAGTACTGGCGGTGGAAGGGCAAACAGCTACTACCATGATATCAGGGGTCTAAACTGTTAGTTTTCCATAAATTGAAATATTGTTAAAGATACAGAAGGTGTTTAAAAAGGTGTTGTATACCATATAAGCTTTGATTTATCTCTGCAAAGCACAAATATGAAGCCATTATAGCATCACTGCTGTCTGCTGTGTAGTTCTGTAACCATGTACTCCTGCACTGTCTGGTATGCTGCCCAATCTCACAGCCCTGTCCTTTCACTTCCTTTGGTCGTGAATTTCACAATGAATCATACTCATCAGAATCGTCAGTCAAGAACTCTGGGAGGGACCTCAAAAAGCGTAGGTAGATTTGTATGTGCCTGACGTCTTGTACACTTCAGTATCTGTAAACCAATACAACAAAGCAGGCAAGCTCCTGAATTACATTAGTGTTGGTTTTACGGTTGACTGTAATGGCTTACGTGAAAACGACAGCCTGCTAGCTCTGCCTGAGGCTCCTTGGGAAGTGAAATAAGGATGGGGATGTGAGATTGGGCTTCACACTGGGCTTGGGCTGATTTTGAGGCATTTCACAGCTATTAGATCGGAATGAAGGAGGAGTTTAAGCAGCAAAATTACGATATGGCTTTTATGCTGCAGTAAATCATCAGACCTGGGAACTGTCTCGTTTCTCCATGTTGCGCTTTGCCAGGGATGGATAGTTTGGTTTTCTTTGGTCACTGTTTTAATGTGTGTCCTTAGTAAAGCTGAGTAAAGTCCTTGTTCTGCTCTGTGTAGAAAAAGCTGGAGCAGCTGCTTCTGAAGTTTCCACCTGAGGAGGTGGAGTCAAAACGTTGGCAGAAGATCGCAGATGAACTGGGGAACAGGACGGCCAAACAGGTGACGCCTCCACAGTCTCTATTCAATACTTTGTTTTTTGATGCTCTGTCTTTCTTCCTTTGCCAAAATATTCTCTGTTTGGAGATGGAGAGTCAGATTTTTAGAATAAGACGGCACCTTTATTCTTCAGCGTCCCCAGGGTCTCGAAAGTAGCTCTGCAGCGTTTGAAAGCCCAGACGTTTGTGTAGATCTCAGCATCTTCGTTTCTCTCTTCACTCCAGGTTGCCAGCCGGGTGCAAAAATACTTCATCAAACTGACAAAGGCTGGGATTCCTGTACCAGGAAGAACTCCTAACCTGTGCATGTACAGCAAAAAGGTACAGGATCTGTTTTCAGTGGTTGGTCTAAATTAGTTTTGTTCTGTTGTGATTGTATTCTGCTTTTAAACACATGAGGATGTTTCTAAGCCAGGCATTAGTGGGCAGTCCTGCAGTTTCAGCTATATCCTGCCTAAACTCACCTGAAATGGTTCATACAGAGTGTGGGAGCTAAACGGGCGCGAAACCACTTCTTGACTGCATTCACTGTGCATTCATAGAAGGAAAAAAACTCTGATTAGAGAAAAGGGAAAAGGTTGTGGTTGTTATTATTATTATTATTATTATTATTATTATTATTATTATTATTACGCACCATTCAGGTAAACCCAGTCCATTTTTAACAAGAGTAAAACTAAAGCTAAGTTATTCCTGATATAAACAGCAACACGGTAAGCAAACTGTAAAGCTCCAGGGCGCCCGCTCCCAAACTGAACCAACACCAAGCATAAGTGTGTGGACCTCCGGAGTTAAAGTGACAGTACACAAAACAGTTATCACAGAAGTCTAATAACTAGGAAAGGTCTTTTCTGTGTTTGTTGTTTTACTAATCCCCATAAACTTTATACATAAATGTCCAAAGCACTTTGGCTCCCACACAGAGCTTGGTAGGCTGGGCCACGGCTGCATTAACACTGTCATTTATGTGAGACAGTCGGTCATTGCAGTGGTGGTGAAATTAACATACCAGTTTGATATGTGTAAAGAAATATCAGATCTATGGGACGGATATACAGAACTTATGGTTTCTTAGTCTGTTGTAATGGTGCATCATCCCGTAGGCTGCTTTGTCAGGTAGAACGTGTCAGGTAGCCTTACTTTTCTGTTTGTATGTTTGTTCATGCTTGTATAATTGAGATGCAGTGTGTAGGTGTGGCCTGTTTTCTTACAGCTGAAAGAATGATCCCATGGAATTGTACATTGAGGTGTCAGTAGAGTGTCAATGCTCTGTTTTGGAGACCAGTTGACTCATTTCTCGAAGTGTCAGGCACCCTGACTGTGCTTCTGGCACAGCACTGAGTGGATGATGGCCACAGGGATATTCAGATGTGCATTTTGATGGAACGCTCCTGTTCCCAGTGATGGCTAACTGACGGTCTGTTCTCTGCAGGCCTCAAGTAAGAGGCAACACCACCTCAACAAGCACCTGTACAGGCCGTCCACATTTCTCACCTCCTACGAGCCACCTGTCTACATGGACGATGAGGACGAGCGGCCCAGCTTCTTCGGGAGCCTGCAGGACAACGCGGGTGACGACTCGGTCAGTGGCCAGTTAGGATCTCTCTACTTGTAGGATGTGACATTTGTACAGTCCTCTCTTTCTTTTCAATGACATGAACGAGTCTCTGTCCTGTGGATCGGGCCTAACTCACACCCCCCCCCCACCCCCTTTGTCCCCCTCTTCTATTGTTTACCCGTTATGATCAGTGTTTGGTGTGGCTCAGTGGATAAGACAACTACCCACCAGGGAGCTACTACACCATCCAGGAGACTGGGGTTCGATTCTCTGACTATGCTGTGCTACACCAATAAGAGTCCTTGGGCAGGACTCCTAACACTACATAGGCCCACCTGTAATTTGAATACAGTCTGGCACTATACCATTACAGCCTTTTTGATGTGGTGTTGTTCATGTAGTCCTGTGTGGTGCAGTCGTCTGCCAATGGTGACTCACGGAGGCACCACTGCTCACTGAAAGTCTGTAATCGTGGCTGTTGGGTCAGTCAGGTACAGAGAGAAGACCCGTCCTCGCTTGCGCCACATGTGCAGCCAAGCCGGAATCCTTGGCATGTCTCATGATGTCAGACCTACCCACCAACTTTCATTCCTGTGGGTTGATTCCTTCCGGGTGCAGCTATTAGTGCAGCTGTTCTTCTGAGCTGTTCTTCACACCTGATGTAACTCGGCTCCTAATTGCTGAATTACGTTTGTGAGTCAGGAGCATCAGTAAATTGCACAGGACTCTGGCCCACCAAGACCACATGCAAATGCAATCCCATGCCCTATACGATTCATCTAAAGCCACCTTCTCAACAGTACACTGTACGTTTAACCCTTCAAATGGGATGCTGCCTTTAAAGCGTCTCTCAGAGGCTGGGACTTTTAACTCATTGGTGGTAGCATCTTACCATATGAAAAGATCAACAAGGATTAGTATTGGGGATGCACGGACACGGAGGCAAGTATTTACATGTGTGTATCTGCTGATGCTGATACATATGTAAAATAGAGCTCTGCAGGCTTACAGATGCAGGAATTACATTTTTGGACAGTAGCCCAGTGTCTCCCACGTTCTGCTGTTTTGGAGTACAGTAACTACAGCATTACATATCAGTTTGAATCTCAGTAAACCCTAAACCTCTGTGTGAGACAGATAATTAGTTTCGGAGCAGTTATCGGCTGATGTGAATGTGATTCTGTTAACATTATATGCTTCTGATTAGTGTTCTGAGTTAATGACGAGAGCTGGGGGCTAGTAAGCATCGCTTTATTAGAATTCTTTTGTCCTGTTTGTAAGTCTCAGTGGGAGAGAGCTGTTTCTGCACTGGTCTATTTTTACTACAGGGTAGCAGCTTGTAAAAAAGCTGACAGTATCTCAGCACTTACTGAAAGGTCTTTGTCAGTCAGACTCAGGAAGGTGAGACTTCCCCAGTCAGTGTCCGCTCTGCATTCTATCTTTAGATTCTCTTCAGGGACCGGAGCCTTACAAATGACCAGACGCTCTGTGTGGTAGTGTGTGTGTGTGTGTGTGTGTGTGTGTGTGTGTGTGTGTGTGTGTGTGTGAGAGAGAGAATTACTGTCTCTAACTGAACCACACAGGGTGGGCAGGAAATGCTTCAATGAGGTTACGGATGAACCGTAACGGATGGCGTTTTCCCTTCAGCTCTCTGATGTATAACCTTTACACGCTTATGGGTCAGCGGGCCCTGGTGAAGACATGGGCAGCGTAGGTTGCTTTGCGTCAGAACAGCTTTGGGACACCAAACAAACGGGTTTCATAGGACCTGACTGCAGATTTACTTTTGGAGCTTGCTCGGCTTACTACTACTTGTAATTGTACAGCAGTTAAGTTAGTTTATAAGCTCTTTATGAGAATTAAGGTGGTCAGTTTTGTTACGGTGTACAAGCTCTGACTGCTTAGCCGCCTCCTTCTGACATGGTCTGTCTAGGACCTAACATTTCCAGCAGACTAATAAGGGGTTCTGCTTCAGGGTATCTGTCCAGACTTCAGTATAGTGGTGGGCAGTAGTACTGATGAGTCCTATACACACTGTGCTCTGTTTTTAGGATGAGGAGGGTGTGCCGGTGGAGTTGAGGCACCTGCCAGAGTACAAGGAGCTGCAGGAGCTGAAAAGACTCAGGAAGCAGAAGATCCATGAGATCCAGAGTGAAAGTGCTCTTGCGCAGCATGTGGGCTACAAGGTATTGTACCCTGCTTAGGCTCACCTGGCCGTGCACGGTTGGAGCTCTCCTGTCCATTCAAGCGGTGGGTTTATTGATTTCACGATTTGAAGCGGTGCCAGAGAAAGTGACCTCCAGAGCAGTGAAAAAGTAATCGACCGGAAAGCTAGTGATCCACTAACTAGCTGGAGGAAAACGATTGCAGTATATGAAAGTGGCGTTTTCTAGGTCATGGTTACGAATGCTGTAGCTGCAACCTTAGACTAAAGCGAGTGGCGTATGGAGAGGAGCTTCATTTAGTTGAAAACAATGTCTGAGTGAATAACGAGATGGAGCTCCTTGTCAAGTGAGCTTTAAGAGGCACATTAACGTGTTTGTAAATTTGGCACTGTTTTCAAAATTTTGGCCTCTTTTTTTGTTTATAGAGTCTATAAAAGCATTTACATTCTCTCTCTCTCGCTCTCAGTGTGACGTGTGTGGCATAGAGCCGATCCAGGGTGTGCGGTGGCACTGCCAGGATTGCCCGCAGGACAGCGCCGTTGACTTCTGTGGAAACTGCTCCGACTGGTCAGAACCATTCTGCTCTTTTTCTGTAGTACCAGCTGTCACTATACAAGAGAAATTGGATCCACAGTAACTGTAGCAAGATGGTTTCTGAAATCTGTGATGGTCAGCACATTGCACACTATTTAAAGGAGCAATCTGTAAAATACAGATCGCAACCAGGTAAAGGAACACACCAAACATTAGGGGGCAATTTATCACCAGAAAATACCCAGAGCGTCTTGGATAATCAAACCTCCGCCCATTACTTATCTTGAGCATCTTCAGCAGTGGAAAGCAGCACCAATGTTACTTTTTGGTCTGCTGCTGTTTATATCACTTCCTTTGTTTGCTACTGAGCGTGGTTTCTTGCCAGGAGCAGGAGGCGGTGGTGCTTGCTCCCCGAGAGCTTCAGCCATATGTGTTTACTGCTCCTTCCCTTGGCTACTTGTCCTTAAACGATCTGAGAGCAGCACCTTTAGCATGAGTTTTAATTAGAGTGCGTTGTTGTAGCAGCAGCACTACTTTACCCTCTCATGTTGGACTGATTGCTCTTCTACAGAGCTACAGTGACTCACTATCGCCTCTTGAGGTACAAAACAGTATTCTAAGACAGGACATACCAGGGCTAGCTGGTTAGCATGCTAACTTCATCATCTCTGCAATGTGATACATAGACGTCTTTGACAAAACCGTAATTTATTCACATTGCTCCTGTAAAAAAATAAATAAAGTGCGCTGACCTGAATTGAAGGGTAACACTTTACTGTTGGAAGGAAATCATGTGACATCTGAGGGGACATTTCTCAGGCTAATAAAATCATTGGGTCAGAAACGAGCACAGGACTACAGCTTCTGAATGACCTTGGCTGTGAAACGTTCCAATGCGGCTTTCCAATAAAATCTGATTTCTTATTACTCACTACCCAAACTTAAAGTCTGCACACGATTTATTTCTACACGATGAACTCTGTGCTTTACAAATATAGTATATAAACCTATATCACCTTTTTCATTTTCCCCAATTATTATATAAGGCGACATTAGTGGGGAAAGGATACAAGGATACATTTACGATACGGCCCCTTTTAAGATTAAGGCCCGCGGTTTAAGCGCTTGTTACTGCTGTACCCGTGTAACCACTCTTAACCCCGCTTTGCTCCTCTAGTTTGTTCAAGACGGAAACTCACAAACCCAGCCACCGTCTGGAGCCGGTCTACCAGGCTGAGACGTTCCTCGACAGAGACTACTGCCTGCCGCCCAGTGCGGGCTACAACTACCTGGACCCCAACTACTTCCCGGCCAACAGATGACACAAGCGAGGCGGGCCGCAGCCCCCGGGGCATTCTGTGCATGGCTCATCCACCCGAGAGGCAGAACCGCTTACAGCAGGAGGAGGAGGGTTCCGCAGACCAGGCCGCACCTCCACCCAAACAACAATCCGCTCGCACGACGGCCACCGCACCCTGAACCGGCCTACTCCAGTTAACATGCCGTGTTAAACATGCAGAGAAAGGAAAGGAGAAGGCACAGCAGCATCCCGACACAAACCCCCTCCTAGCTCCCGAGGGTCGTGGTAGAAGAGCGTGAGTGTACGTGTACGTGTCTGGTTCAGATAGCAGTCAGAGTTCACGTCAGCGTTGGAACGGTGTTGTCTGTAGTGTAACTCTTTCTAAGTGAAGCTTTTCTGTGTTTGGGCTGGACAGGAAGGGGAGGGGCTTGGTGCTGAAACCGCTGTCTATTCGATTCACGCCAGGTTTTTAACCGATCAAGGGGGATTTGCTAATAACTCGGACGTTCTTAACCCAAGTTGACGGACCTGAACACATCTCTCACAGTGGGTTACCACTTTTACTAGAAGCTGCTTAATTTTTTTTTCCGTTTATTTTTTTTCTTTATCCCACCCAACTCTTACATCGTTTTCCTTTTTTTTTTTCTGTCTTTTGTTTCCATTTTTTTAATGTTACAAACCCACTCCACTTAAAGCCTGTTAGGTTTTCAACTACGAAGCACTACAAGCACGGACGAGACCAGCTGAGACGCACTTGGTAGGTAATTATTAGCATATGAATATGAACGTAGGGGGGAAACAGAGGAGTGTCCTTTCATTTTTCTTTCTCAGATTGTACTGTCGTCGATCATGTGGAGTATACAAATGTTTGGTGAAACTAGCCAGTGGTAGGTGCTGTGCCATCTTTCTCTTTTTTTTTTTTTTCCTTTCTTTTTTTTTTATTATTGTCCAGATGATTCCACGCCTAAACCTCATCACTCGTTTTAGAAGAATAATCATACAAAAATAGAAAAGAGCTCGTGGCACTTTTGCTCTTGGTGGAGAAACTGCCCAGTCATCAATGCTATAGGTCCCAGTAATTGTTTTCCTTTTTTTAAAAAAAGAAAAAAACTTTTCTTTTTTGTTTTGCAGTTTCCTTGTGGTCCACGACAAAATTGTATTTTTATTAATCTATTTAAATGGCGAAGATGCCAAAAAAAAAGATATCTAGGTGGCGGCTGCCGCCCAAGTGGTACACCCACATTATTTTATACACATAGATTTTGTTGTGCTTCAAGTAGACCATTTTGTATGGACTCTGTTTCGTTCACCCCCGAACCCTCCCTTGCCCCGCTTCAATATCAGTGTATAAAAGTCTGTTCTTAAATAATGTTAAGATGTTAGAGGAGAACTGTGGAAATAAAAGTATGTGAAAAGTCTTTCTACAACGGACTGTGGCGTCATACTTCCGTCTACCCATCCATCTTGGTGTTCCAGTTTCATATTAAACTCGACCTTCTCTTCAGCCATTCTATTAATGTAGAATGGAAAACTATATTTACAGTGTACAACAATCTTGATTTATGAATATTTACACCCCAGAGCATACATACACCAGCTCCTGCTCTAGCCCAGTGAATCACTGATGGAGCAACAGCTGATGTTTGTTAAACAAGGCTTAAGGTAGCTTCTTGTTCATCTTTCTCATCTAATGACGCGTTCCATCTTGGCTGCTTCTGCTTGTACAACACCAGAACACAACTGTGACATCATTTAAGGTGGAATGGTGAATTCACAAATCAGTCTGGTGAAAAGGAAAACCAACTTCAGGTTCTACATCCTTAAGAAGATTGTGGTTTACTTTAAATCAGAGTTGTTGGTTTGATGTGCATGTTTCCTTAGACCGTGAACATGGTGCAGCTTCACTCGGCGTTTGGCACTGAAGAGATGGGCAGCTCCACCTTTATTAGCCTCACAACCCCAACAGCAGCCTGTAAGTAGCAGCTGTACTGTGTGATTGTATCCGTGTTTACCGGTTGAAGCAGATCATTCTAAACTGAGAGCTCCAGAGTGAGGATCAACTTTAATCTACTGTGTGTTGATGTCCAAATGGAAAGCCAGTAGCTTGTACAGGTAACATTAGCTACTAGCATTAGCGCCAAGTAACTAGCACAGCCAACTCATCAGAATGAGGGCGGAGCCTATTTACACTTGTTCTGTGTAGTCTATCTCCATGGTTGCTTAATTGTGATGATCACTGTCTCACTGTAAACCAGCCAATCAGAGGAGAGCTCCTCTTATTCATAAGCTCTCCAAAAACAGGGACAGCTCGTTTCATCCACAGAACACAGTGGGTGTAAACAGATATGTAACCTCATCTGGAGAGATTTCACCCCCAAACAAATTTATATCTTCTGTGTAGAACAGAAAACAATTCAAAATGCTGACTAAACATCCCCTATGGCACCTTTAATAATGTGAGTGATGCCTTTGCTTATGTTCAGCTTTGAACAGGCTTTAAGCAGGCTGAGCTGCAGATGTTCCAATCTAGCCACCAGATGGCACTAACGTTCCGTTCTCAGTTTTTGAGAAGAATCGCTCATGAATGGAAAGTCATACTGTCTCATGTTTCTGTTAGAGAAATTTATAATGAAGAAGCTTCAGATGAAAAACACCACCCAACATATCTACATGCAAAAGAGCAAGAGAACGTTTATTTATCGACCATCATTGCTTACATGCCATCATCCACTTACTTTTGAATCAGTCCACGTGTACAGTCGCACGCTCCGTTGTCCCATGGTCTTCAAATCTCTCATACGAACTGATATTTAACATACGAAATGGTTTTATTTCAGCCAAATGTTTCGAAAGGAACACAATAACCAGACTTCAAGATGAAATTCATTCGTTCATTCCTTAAAGCCTGTAGCCAGACAACAGTAATTACGAAGCCTGAACGTTTAAACTTTTTTTGTCTTTTCATTAAATACACAAAAAGCGGTTGGCTTATTGATCATACTGCTATTCTGGCATGCTTTAGTGCACTAGGATGTGTGAGGAGACGTGATAGGAGATGTCCATCTGCTGTCTGTGCTGCTTTCCTTCTTGCAAGGTGTAGAAAACAGTGCCGATAAGATGTGCTGGAACTTGTTTCTCTTCGCCTGCATTACAGCAACACTCCGTAATCGTTGGGTTTTTGGAGGAGATAAAATACACGCATGGCAATAGCACATGGGAAGCTTGGATCTACTTCTGAGCTAAACAGAAATTTGAATTAAAATCATCTTCATATTTCCCTCAGCATATGTGATTATCTGCTGCTGGCTTCTCCGTGTTCTCAGCACTGACTTCAGTGTTTAACTTAAATGTTTGACATAATGGAGTGAACCCTGCCATATACTTTCACTGGCTTCTGCCTACGGATCTGTTCCACTGCTGCTCCCACAAATATCTTGCACAAGACTGCCACCAGTCTCCGTAGAAAATGAGAAGGGAAAAAAACTTTCCACTCTAACGTCAATGCAACATAGCTGGAGCAGAATGAACAGCAGGATGTAAGAATGTAGCCTCTCTTCATACTAGATGGAACTGAAGAAATTTTACGCAGCCTAGATAGTTCTTTAACGACAAGCAGGCGGGTGTAGTGTGTGTCTCTGCAGGTAGTTTTCGTTGAGCTGCTTATGTACAGCAAGGAAGAATAGTGGCGAGATATTGAGAGAAGTCACAAGATGCTGGCGGATGTCCTTGTCCTGCTTTTGTACATACTTGTGAATAGTGTGTGGGTTTTATGATGTGGGTTTGTGTGCTGTGAGGCTGCAGGTGATTGTTTGGTCCAGCAGGGGGCAGTTGTGTGGTTCCGGTCTTTAGCAAGAGTCCAGGACCAGGCATATCTGCTCAAACACCTCGTCAGGGGGCTGTTCGGCATCAATCTGCGTGCACACACAGAACCGTTAGGGTGTTTGCACTATGACACTGAAAAGTAGGGCATGGAGATCCGTCATGCTGCACTAATGAACCTTAAAAAAAATAAATGAAAACACTTCCTTTCTACTAGGATGAGGGGCGGAAAAGCGTCTGGGGAGAGAAGATTATTAGCTGTGGGTGAAAACTTGTACAGCCACACTTAAGTACACCTTTGAGTAAAGAGAATTAATGTTATTCTTCTGCTTAGTTAAAAGAACATTCCCTTTAACAACTACCTACTACTGGATAATCAGTGTTTTTGCTGGAGGCTCTTCCAGAAATAACTGCCTCCTAATACTGCTGTTCTGAATATCATAACTACTGCGGGAAATAATTTTACGTGTACAGAATGAAGTTTTCTCTCTTTGGGCAAGAGGGTGAGGTTGGAGGCGAGTCAAACATCATCATGGACCAACTTTACATCCCATGGGCCACAGTTTTTAGTAGACCAGGGCCTTCAGAATCAAGAAATGTCATTCAGCCTTTTTTTGGTTGGCTGCACCATCATGGTCTGAACACCTACCAAGGCAGTTCAGTTATCTTTCTTACTTAAGATTTGAGATGAAGTCCCAGATATATTAGACCCTAAATGACACAGAGTTACTGTTACAACAAATGTAATGCTGAACTAAACAAAAACAGATCAATTATCAGTGCTGACTTTCAGGTGTTCTCCAGACTGCAGCAAGACTTGCTCACTGTTGGTGTATGAACCTCAAACATGTCTGTTTATGAATGAAGCCTCACTGTGCCCATTAGAGGAGCTCAGGGTTATTATCGTTTTTCATATTTTAAAGCAGATGTGAGTCATGGATTAACTGATCGATCCATGCTTCCCCCTAAATTGCATTCTTTCATGATGAACATGACTGTTCAAAGCAATCACAGTAAATAAGATTCAATAATAAAGCTTTTTTTAATAATAAGAAATTTTAGCTACACCTTACACATGATGTGCCTCGTCTTATGCTTAAAGTTGTTGTAGGCAATTTTGTAGAAACCAAGAAATTAAAGCCATTTAAACATTTTAAAAATTAATTTTCTGCCATCCTTCTAATGCCGGACTAGTCCTGGGTGAGGCCGTTGGAGGGAGGTGCACAATGTGGTGTTGAAGAATCTTTCTCATAACTACGAATAAACTCATCAGCTCATTTTAAAGCTGTCCCGTGCAGAGCCAGTACAGACTAACAGAAGATAAACACTGTAATATGGGCTGGTTAATCCAGAAACTCAGTCTCGTGTCTGGGTTGTGCCCGACTTTATCTCCAAACTCACCATAGAACACAGCAGAACAACAGGCCGGCTAGAAACTAAACCCAAAAACTGTTTAGGGTCTTCAACCTAAAAGTTGAGACACGGCCGCTTCTCTTCTCTTTTGACTATTTGCAGCGCAGTTCAGCAAAGCCACAGTACCGTCAAACAGTACAGCTCACTATAATGCGACTATAATGCAGACAGACTACATACAAGATACACAGAGCTAGCTCACGTCTATAGCTTAGCCATATGACATATGACTACACACTAGCACAGATATGATGTGACGTGCAGAGCATGTGTAGAGGGGGGTAGATAGACAGGCAAGTAGGCCATCCAATAAATCAGACTGAATGGGGTTTTACACTCCTGTGGTCTCTGCATGGTCTCTGTGCATTTGATTTAAAAATTGCTATTGAGATATAAAGACCATTTCTAGAACTATAACAATTAACTAACGATCTAAAACACACTCACCCACTAAAAAGAAGCAGGTGGTGCTTCTCGGGGACAGGCTAACACCTGAGCAGCAGTCATGAAAGAATGCTTTTGTGGGCGGAGCATGGATCAGCCAGTTGATTGGCATTAGTTCACAGTACTCACCCTACGCAGGATGCCTGTGTGTTCATAGTGGCTGATGACGGGGGTGATGCTGCTGCAGAAACTGTCGACTCTGCGGCGGGCATCCCTGTCCCGGGCCTCTCTCGAACGCAGGCTGGAGCAGGTCCTCTGTTGAAGACGGTGGCTCATGGTGTCTGAGCAGCAGTCCAAAAGCAAAACCACGCACGGCTGGCCCATCTGTCACACACACACATAGAGTAAGGCGTTGCGATCCAATAACCCCTAGTGAACAAGCTGGTGTTAACAGGGTCAGAGAGCATGCAGGTGGCACAAATTGCACAGCTGTGCGGGTTTACAAAGCCGCATTGCTTGACTACTTTAACATCTGGTAATGCTTGCATCTGATTTACACGGCCCTTATAAGCGATAATTAACTCAAAGAAGCAAGGAAAACTGAAGTATGATAAATGTAATGCATCTAGAAGAGACATTCAAAAACTTGCTTCTGTAAAATAATGCCCTAAAGTAAAGTAAAGTGCTTTAGTAGAAATACAAATGTAGCTGTTTAAAAAACCTACAGGGCATTCAGCCTGAAACTAGCTTTTAAAATTTTTCTATTGACAATATTCTCAATTTTATATTTTTGTGTTTGTATCAACATTCTCTTTCTACAATACCCAGCATGTATTACACAAATATGCCATGCACCTATTATGTGACAGATAAGGTAAATATCTGGTGAGGCCAATCATTTGGTGAGTTTTAGAGCCATTTTGTGCCAATAGTGCTTTTTTATTTGCCTTCCGCATTGAACCCATCCATGAAGTGAAACACCCACATACACACACAATCACTAGGGGGCAGTGAGCACACTTGCCAAGGGCTGTAAACAGCCCTATCATCACAGCACCAGTGGAGCAGTTGGGGGTTTAGGTGCCTTGCTCAAGGGCACCTCAGTCGCTACTATCGACTCAGGGAATCTAACTCCCTCCAGTTACAAGGCTGGTTCCCTAACCTCCAGCACACAACTGCCCCTATATCCACTGACATAGAAGTGAATGAATTCAGATGCAATGGCCGACTTTCTGTTGCCACCTCTGCTCTGCTGGCCTTTCCGCCATTAAACGTTCCCCCAACAGAAACAAAAGCTGCCGTTTTCAAAAGGTGTTAAAATAAACCATTGTAATTTAATATGAGGTTCAAAGAGCTATAGACTGCCTTCTTGTCCTCCATTGCTGAACAATAAGGGGCCGGACCAATGCCTAATACGATTAGACCATGCCTGCTTAACACTGTGCTTCTGACGTCATACGGCAGGGCTGTGCGTTAACATGATTCAGGGAACACGGTTGTCCTTCACTCTGCTTGGTTTTTGGCACACAGCATTCTTCACTCTCAGACGAGAAGGGAAACTGACCTTGGTCTCATACTCCTCTGCCTGCCTCAGGTCCCGCGGGAATCCGCTGACCAGGAAGCCTTTCCCATGGCGCACTGTCGACTCCATAGACTCGCACAGAAGATCCAACAACGTGTCCTAAACACACAAACACATATAGACAGTAAAGGGTGAAGATGAGGAAAAGAGGACACACACATCCAAGGTGACAGATAAATGTGTTCGATTATAATATATAACACAAGTTTATATTAAAAATAAATGCATAAAATGACACAAATTTATATGCACTACTGGAGTCGCTGCTGTTTATTAGCACAGATGTTTGCTTTAGCCTTTCTGTATCGTATAAAGTGCCAACAGCTCTAAATAGTATCTAAACTTTACAAGCTCAAGCTCTGGTTTTTACTATAGCAATAACAGGACTATTTACTGTTGGCGTGTGTATGTGTCCCAGATAACCCAGAACGTGAATGTACTTGTAATTAAGTCTAAAATAAATAAATAATAAAGTAAATACATTCATGTGCCTTGTATTTTGAAAGTGACACTGCTGCCTGAAGAATGTCACACAGCAGTTAGTTCAGAGGGCACAATCTGATTTGAGAAGGCTTTTTTAAACAATAACTGTATTCTACTTTTTACACATATAAATAAAATCTGGGTCATAATCTAAAGAAGTATGACACGAACACTACATCCGAAAACGAAACTGTCGTTACCCCAACAGCTGTGATAACATCTGATAGCGGAACCAGTCCTAACAGAATGCAGTTGAGTAAACAAGATGGGCTGTGACTTTCATACAACATTTATATGCAATATCCAACATTTTATTTGATGAAATATTCTGGGCTGAACTGTTATATTATGACCTATGATGTTTACTGTCTGCAATCTAATCGCAGCTGTGATGTTCTACGATCAAACACACTTGTGTTAGCTTGCTTGACTTAAGGACTATTTCAAAAAACTTACATCCACTAGCCGAATAATAAACTCCTTTAAACTAGTAACACATAACGGCAAATAACTCAAACAGTCTGATATTCTTACAACAAATCTAAATCAGACATATTAAATATGCTGACCATATTTAAGGTATTTTTACAGTGTACTGCAAAAGTAAACAGTAAGTACAGTATACTGTTTATCCTCGAGTAAGTCCCTGTTGTTGTCATAATGCCTGAAATACTGAAGACAATGTCTTCCCCTCTGCTAGTTCAGAGCATTTAAATCTGCAGTTACAAGACAGAGTAAGTGAACACGCTGGAATGACAGATCTCTGCACTAATTACTAATAGAATGTGGTCTGACTGTTATCTAAGTCATAATCACAGACAAACACAATCTAAATTAATGAATGTATTGAGCACACTGAGTGACCTCCACAGTGCAGACAAAGAAAACACAGGATTTAATACGTTTACATTTACATTTACGGCATTTAGCAGACGCTCTTATCCAGAGCGACTTACAACCGTGCTTAGTGTTCCGTTGGATAATATTTCCAGCTAGTACAGGAGATAATAACCTGGAGCTCCCACCCCAGCAGCATCACCTCCACCAAACATTTCCTGTTGCTGCAAATGAGTTTTCAGTTCATGAGTATCTCTTAGATGCCATCTCTGCACACCCCTATTCAGGTTTTACCACAGAATCTCAACAGGGCAAAGGTCAGGACTATGACTCAGGAATTCCAAAACACATTTTCTGATGCACTTTCATTATTCCTTCTGTAATCACAAGACATCCAGGACCTGCGGCAGCAAAGCAGATGATGCAAAACCATAATGCTTCCTCCAGCATGCGTCACAGTTGGGCTTTTTGTGGTGTGCAGTGTCCTTTCTCCTCAAAATGTAGCAGTCCATTTGTGCTACAGAAGTCCTACTTTTGTCTTATCAGTCCAAAGAACATTTTCCCAGAATCACTAGCTTCACTGAGTAAACAGGAATGCAATGCTCTTTTTTTAACATGATTAAAATTAGACATTGCAGCTCTAAGAGTCTTCTGTAGGTCTTTTGCTGCTACACCTGACTTCTTTCTCACTTCTTTCAGGATTGACCGTTGTGCTCTTGGAGTGAACTTCGCAGGATGTCAACTCAAAAGGAAAGTAACAATCTTCCCAAAGTGTAATCAATTTGACTAACCATGTATTGATGTACACCCAGGTCTTTAGCAATGCAAACCTTCTCTGACATTTGAGGTCTTCTGAAAGTTGTTGCCACGGCTCACATTAACCTTTCCTGGGAAGAACAGATTTGTCAGTGTTGTGTGTGCTGTGTGTGTTGCTTTCATTGAATAGGCAGAGTAACTGTGAAACTGCAAAACCAATTAGCTCTTTAGCTATAGGAAAAGCCATTAACACAGAGGCTTACTTACCTTTTCAAGCCTGCACTGTGGATGTAACTCAATATACTCAGAAACAGACATGAAAGTAGGTTTTTGTGTGTTATTTAGTTTAATTGTGTTTTTGTGCTGATAGCTGTATAAAACAAATATTCTTAGTGTAAAAAGTGACTCCAAATTTTTGAATAGAACTGTTAAACCTGGATATTTGCTTGCATATAAACAGAGCATACACGTACACACGGGGTACATGATGAGGAGGAAGAGGAAAAATCATAAACATGTTTTCTTAAACAAATACACTGCATCATGCAGGTCAACAGGGAAGAGGAAGAGCTGTGTAGATGCACATGCACACCTGTCTTCATTCATTACAATCATGATTTGCTCACGCATATACAAAGCTTACAGTCAGAAGTCACAAGCCTGACACGTGGGAAAGTACTTCACAGCAAATGTTAATGACGCCTGCGTTGCTAGGCAACTCCACTGTAACATAAATCATCTGATAGCTCTGAATCTCACTGAGCTACACACCAAACCCACAGAGCAGAGAAAAGCTCTGACTGACGGGTTCAGCTCTAATCCCTGGGCCAACACGCTACTGTACTGAGTCCTGACCTCTGAAGCACCGGAGCGTTACTGAAGTCCTTGTTGTTTAACTGCACTAATGTTTGGTTTAGAGCTTCCTACAAGATTGGATTTGTTTTGTTTTGTTTGTTACTGCACCATAATGCTCAACAAAGTGCCAGCAGATGGAAACAGCCTCTATATGTTACTACATATATATGTCATATTACACAGTTTTCTGAATCATCTAAAGATTAGAATTACATACAAATATGATTAATTTCTGTTATTTTTTGTGTAATAATAGTTTTTTTTTAAATTTAAATATTACTTCTGCACTATGAGTAGTAATTTACTTCTGATCAGTATTGGACCACTCTACAATCACTGTTACAGTTGAAACACAGTGCTCTGGAATGCTGTTATGCTGCAATCTTACATAAGCGCCAAATGGATGGAGAAAATATAACTGTTCTCGCTTTATAATAGTGTTTAATTGGAGTCCTCACCTCAGGAAGCTGTTCTCCCCTCTCGAGGACGTCTCTGAGGAAGCGTCCTCTCTCGCTGTGGGACTGCAGCTCACTGCACAGGATGTCTCCGGGACATAGGCGCCTCAATCCGTACTGCTCCTCAATCTTCTCGCACTGCAGAGCCTTCCCTGAGCCGGGACCACCTAACAAACAGACACACCGTTCTTGTCGTTATCATCATTGTCAATATTATCATAGACATCAGTAGTGGTTGACTGATACCCTAGCCAGGCAATATAAGGTGGATATTGTATATAAATGGAGATAGTAGTCATTGGTAACATGTCATGTTTGATGAAGACATCAAAGCAATGACTAGGTCCATTAACTCGCTGAGGTATAACCATTAACCACAGAGTATAGCATGAAAAGATACATTATGATTTCAACCAATGGAAACTTCCCCATAGAAGTTTCAAGACTCAAATAGGTATATTTCTGCCACACAACATACAAATGAAAAGGCTTCCTGAACACACTGAGTGTGCGTATGATGCTTACCAAATAGCAACTACACACATCATTGCAATGTGTGCAGAGCATTATGCTAAATGACAGTGAAAAAGAAGGAGATTAGACTCATCTGTATGTTTTTAAAGTTCTTGTGTTGACACATACAACAATGTTCTAAATGACTAATAGTATGTGACTGAATAACAAACTTTGATTGTTCACACAGCTTCTTTTTTGGCTCCTGCTCACAGAACAGACTGCCACTGCCTCAACAATTAAAAGGCTGTTAAATAACAATACAGAACATCTACAAAAAATCATGGTTCCCTGCCAAACTAAGAAAACAATGAGTAGGTTCCTAAAAAGCCTGTTGACATGGCACAACAGAATATAAAGCAACATTGTTCATCAAATGGGTCTAAAGTTAATTAACAATATGTGTGACATGATTTTTTAATGTCTTTAGCAACATGATAATTTTCAGAAGGTTAAAGATGCAATTTGTAAGATTTTTAGTTTAAGACATTATAATATTAACTCAAATGATAAACAGAATGTGCAGAAATATTAATTTTGGTGGTGTGTATTGTGTTGCAGAGATATCTACTGAAGTTATCATCATTCAACATGAGAGGATGACCAAGTCACACTGCCTCATCAGTCACATTGGAGCTACTGATCATTAGCAACAGAAAAGAACAGTATAAGGTATGATGATGAGCCTGAAGCTCTTGGGAAGTGACATTTATCACTGCTACCACCTAGTCTTGGCAAGATTCCACATTCAGGTAAACTAAAAAAGTGACTGAAACAGAAACAAAATAAGTAAGAGTAAATATTGACACAGTGTCCCTTCTTGAGTGGTAAGGAGTGAAAAGGGACAAGAAGGGATTGTGCATTTCCTTGTTTCTTATGAAAGGGTCGGACATCACATCTTTCTGGTGATATGTTGGCCCCTACTGTCTACATTATGAATTAGATACAATGCGTGATCTTGCAGATTGGTCCTTTAATGTTTGCTAGCTAGCCATGACAACATTGCATTAGCAAATATAAACACTGCTGAGGTCAGAAGGATTTGCTGAATTCTACAGTTTTAGTAAACCACTAAAACACAATTTTTTCCACAACAGATACTACAAAAAGAAAAGAAAGGAAAAAAAATCCATAATAAGTGAAGATAAGAGATGAATGTGAAGGCTGTGTTAGAAACCGAACTGCACAGCAAGGAGGAGAGTTCATTTAATAGAAGCAGTGGAGCTAAGTCATCGCTGACCCCAGCACCTGCCTCTCTACATTATCTACACGAAATCTGCTGGTCCAGATATCTACCATTTCTCCCACTTCCCATTATTGCCATTTTGCACAGGAATACAACTGGCCTTATCTATTTAGACAGCCTCAAGCCGGACATCCTTGCGGAAAGGATCTCTTTTTCCAAATAGATAGAGCCCATTACACTGATTACTTGCACAGTAATGCTTACCTTTAAAGATTGCTTTTACAATGCCTAATGTTTTCATTTGAAAATCTGTATCTAGTGTAATGGTACAAAGCCTGTACTTGGAAATTAAACTATCAAGAAACTGATTCACTTTCTGTACTCAAGGTATACATTATAATACTGAATTTACTACTACATGACCCAGCAACCCAGACAAACCATAAGTCACTTTGCGGGTTTAGTAACTTTAGGCTCCTGCAGATGGTGCTGCACCAGGATGATGAAGCTATAAAAACCTGCTAGTGTATGATGTTAATGATTGGCAAAAATTAGTGATTGTATTTGGGCATGTGAAGGAAGTAGCTGAATCTGCAGGTGTATGAAAACATATGGTCATCCCAGTCTGCAGTGAATTTCCTTCAGAACTGTGCCAGGGAAGGCATCCACCAAATCTGGCCCAATTGCACAATTCTTTGATGCAAGAGTGTCTGAACACTGATGTCGCCTACATACAGAAACTTGTCCAGTACATGCCAAATCAAATCGAAGCTGTTACTGGTGCTTGTGGAGGTATCACAGGCTATTATGTATAGTCAAAGATAGATATAGATATGTATAGTCAAAGTTAATTTTTTTTAGTTCAGTGGGCTTGGCAATATAGTACTGACAGGCCCATAAAAGCTCACTTTGGGCTCCCTCATTGACAAAGCACTACTTACATTAACATCGTTTAGCAGACGCAGAGCAGCTTAACTATATTATAGAAGTAGGTGAATGTAGTTTCAGGTGCCTTTCCCAAAACCTCTTCTTGTAGAATGGAGCTGATGCAGATGGGGAACCCCAATCTGCCACATGGTGCTACAATGTTACCAAATGGTTACTAAATAAACTTCATAAACTATTTGAGATTACCTGAGAACTGAACACAGTTTAAAAGAACTGTGTGATGATTTGGGAATTGGGTTTGCATGATGCTAATTGGTGTACGTCAGCTTTTATTAGTCATCAGCTACATTAGCCTCCTAGCTCCAGTGCGAAAATAAGGAAGGAAACCTCTCAGACTGTGCATGTTTTGGGTAATAGAGGTTCTTCACTGACCTCACTTTCCCACCAAAATGTGCCCCCTCAGTTGGTCTGAGTGACAATTCTACATTCTACATTCTATTCGACTATTCTATGACAGGGCTGTATTAATTATGACAAACAGGGAAACTAGGAAAGAAACAAGCAGTTATCTGCTTAAGTTAAAAGCAGTTAGACTTGGTTGACTGTGGTCAACCAAATTTTAATCTGCAAAGATGTCTGGCAAACTGTCAAATCCTGCTTTGAAGAGTTCCCATTGTTTAGGCTCTTACATGGTCTAACAAAATGCTGACAAAACCTTCCACAAGATATAAATAAAACATTCTAAATATTACTGATGAAAAGTCAATACAATTTATAATTTATGGAGGATCACTAATCCAAATACTACAAAATCCAGCATACCCGTGGAAAATACACTTCCAGGATTTGAGTTGTTTCTGTAAATTGCATCTATGTGAAGCTGAGCCCAGCTTCATGTAAGGTCAACAGGAAAATTTACCGAGGAGCTTAATTCCGTCTCATTTGATCCGTTTGCTTTTCTTTATCTTTCGGCAGTCTGCTGAATCTATTTGTACAGTCCATTCATGTTTCTGTGTTTTTCCCAGCATTCACAGCATTCATACTCAGTGGACGTGACCAGAGTGACCATATAACCATGACGTCACATGCATAACTTCAATATACCACGATTTGGGGAAAGTGGAGAGCTGTGTAAATGATCTGTCTTTTTACATCGTATATAACCGACATTCCCCATCAGCACGATATTTAGTATTCTCCTTTCGTCTGTAGCTTTCTTCTCATGTCAGAATAACACTGTCTCCAAAGAATGCACCAGGGGGGCTTTGAAACAAAAGCTGAAACAGTTCACAGTACCAGGAATGCCAACTAGGATGGGGGGAGGCATGGAGGACTGACATAGACTTCTCATGCAAGAACGCCGGATGTGTGGGTTCAAAAAAGCCCTTTACGGTTACGGATAGTTATGATCTCCCATATAAAATAAAGTAATATGTTGAAAATAATCTCAATGTTCAAAAAACACATACTCTGTGACTGAAATGTACTTACTAGCATGTAGCACCTCCACAAGCCCCAATAACAGAAGTGATTAGATTTAGCATGGACCTGGCAAGTTTCTGGATGTAGGCCACATCAAAGTCCAAACACTCTTGCATCAAAGAGGAGAATTCCCTGTAGACTGGGATTTTACCCAATGCTGGTACTACCACCTTCAACATGCAAGCTGGCTTGCTTTTTGTCCAGCGAGTTTATGTCATAATACATTTTGGAATATTCTAACAATATATAACATACTTATTTGTAATATGGGTTTTGAATTACAGTATCCCAATGTTATTGGCAACACACATGCTCTCAAGAAAACCTGCAGCACTCCATCTTAACTGTAATGCTTTTTCCCAGCTGCCGTCTAGAGCACTTTCAATTTCGAACTGAAGATGTTTTACATTCAAAAGCAGAATGTAGGTGTTAAAAGCAAAAACCATCAAACCTAATGCAGCTTATAAAAAAAACCCGTTTCTTAGATGTGGTTTAATTTGGGTAGCTGTGTGTTTGTAGGAGAGGATGCTGATACTATCTGTTATTACAGGCCTTTGACGAAAACATTGACATTTCATTTATTTTTCTTTCATTGAGAGAAGCAGCTTAATGATAGCCATCTATTGTACCAAGAAGGTATAGTTTGAAGCTGAGGAAAAATGTCAAAAACGGATTGGGGAAAAAAAAAATTCACTGGTCATATCCTATCTGCCCACCCAGAGAGAACAAAGCCAATTATGGTTTCTTTGGACGACCCTGGCCACAAACTCACAATCACCCAAAGACAGAGTCAATGCTTAGAAAGCTGTGCCACCCTGAAGCCCCTGCACTAGTTATATTTAATGAGTAGAGGTTTATTTCAGTTTTCCAAACAAGTTCTTTGTAACTGTCCATATAAATTATTCAAAAACCTGATTCAATGATGCATTCAGACGTGAAGTCTAATTCATCATCTCCTTAATATGCAATAAGATTCAGTCAGAGCCACTTTACGAAAGCATGCCCATCCCACTGTTCTTATCATGGCACAGTCATTGTACTTGTGTAATATGTTACTATGGTATAACATAACAAAACTAAACTGAAACTGAATATGCTAGCAAACCATGATAGTCGGGAGGGAGCAGGCTGTTAACGTACCCGAGATAGAGATAAAGTGATATACAAATAGCCTGAAGCTCATAACCAGATGGTGCACACTTTGCTGAGGCTGAATGGCTGAAAATATTGGAGACTCATCTTTGAGCAACTGTTCTAAACCATTGTCCTGGTGTATGCCCTGCTGCTCCAACCACACTTGATCCAACTAATAAGCTCATTAACAAGCCTTAAATATGCAGGCATTCCAGGGTCAAAGTTAAGAATCTGTATCGGGTGTCTTTTTTGAGACACAAGCGCATGTGTCTGTTTTAAGTTTAAAAATCTAATTGCATATCATCAAAAGCATAGTTGCACAAACTATGGAATGAGCCGTAGTGGATAGGTTTAACATCATTAGAAATGTGAATGATTCAAGTTTTCCGCTCGGCCGTGCCTAGGCAAGGATGGGTCTTATCGCTGTACCTGACTGACCCAACAGCCACAGTTGCGGATATGCAGCAAACGGTAATGCCCTCCATGTGTCATCCTGTTAGTGCCTGCACCATTGGCAGACGGCTGCATAAAGTAGACTACATGCACACAGATCGTTATGACGACTATCCTTAACACCATGTCAACATCACCAAAGACTGTGTCATGCCAGACTGTCATGGAGTAACTCAGAATAGCAGCGGGTCATCTTCAGGGACTTGGTGGAGACGATCATCGAATCCGTGTGAGGAGGCACCGTGCTCAGCACCAAGATAAATGGTTTGTTGTCACATGTGATACGTCCAGAAGACCTGGTGTCACTCCACCTCCACACCTACTGCACCATCTGCAGAACTGTGTGAGGATATTCAAGCTGCATGTGATGGATTATCACAGGACACCATTAGGAACCTCTACAACTCCAAGCCAACATCTGGCATGTTGTGTTAGAGACATGTATGTGTAGCTCAATAATTATTGTCTATATCAGTCTATATCACTGATAACCTTCATCTTCCTTCCCAACAGCACTGCAATCCCATACTTCCTTCTGGGTGCAACCGTTCTTTTGATGATGAGTGTACTGGGAAGAAAGATGATATCAGAATCATATCTATTTGGCCGCTAACTGTTTTTAAATAATAAAAAAAATATCGGCATGGGGCTGATTCTTAGATATGCCCAACACTTCAGATATTTGATAACACATTAGTTTTATGCTGGCAGCGCTATTAACGTTTAGGGGTCACTGGTTGCACTACAGCAGTGCAGCTTAAATGTCTTCCACAGAACGACACACACAAACAAAACCTACAGTTACTCAGCTGGTTGATCAGCTCCTTTAGAAATAAAGAACATTTAGAAAATACAGCCCAAAGGCTACAACTATTACAGCAAAGGATACACTCTGGATGATCAGCCATTCTCTGATGTGCAGGAAGTTGGGTTTTCACAGCTGCTTGAACATCTTGAGCCACATCACTCCAAACCAAGTTGTTATTTTTTTAAATTGTAGCCCTACTGAAGCTGTACAGTTCATACGGTGTAGCGACTCATATTTACAAGCATACAGACAATCATGTAACATCCTTTAGTTTGATCACAGACATATGAATATCTGATCTGAGTCCTCTAAGATGAAAACAATTCTGAATTAATCCCACCGGATACACTGCGTCATGTAGTGACATGTGGCAGAGCGCTGCTATAGAATACTGGCAGCCAGAGTTAATAATAGCCAGGTTCATGTTGTTTTCACACTCTGCTTGTAGATACTGAATTAAATAAAGCATTCAGCATCACTTATCATGCTTAACATCAGTTTACTTTACAGACTAGCTGTTTTTTTCGAGCTGAAAGATATGAGCTGAAAAATGCTCGTACAGTAACGTTAGCAGAGGTCCATTTGTAGTTGTCTGATTATCTAAAACATTAGCCGCCGATCTCTATTTCAAGTCACATACGATCTAGAACTGAAATAACAGAGACAAACATTTGACAAAGTTAAAGGTAGATAACAGATGTTTTTAAATAATGACTGGAAAGCTAAGAAAAAGAGGCGACAGCAACAGCTGGTCGTTGGTTATTGGAATTGTTATAGCAGAGCAGATTTATGCATTGATAACAACACAAGAAGGAGGGAAATCATGGACATGTCAAAGCATGCAAACACAAACATGACATGCACTGAAAGAATATGCAAGAACCTGCACTCTTAACAGAACTTCTCCACTTCTTTCAGACCACTTCTTTTGCTTTTGTTATGGCCAGCAATAACTAATGTATAGGGGTTAATCACCTGGAGGTCTTTAGCCGTAAAAACAAAGCTATTTTTATATGGTTCTGTCCAGACAGAGCTCTATTCAATAAATCCACCCATTGCCTTATTCCCAAAGGGGTCGGTAAGGCCAGCGGTGATGGCCAGCGCAGCCTGTTTATTCTGACAGGTACCTGAGTGCTGCTGGAGAAATGATTTATCTGCTCACCCAGCCTCTACCTTTTCAATTACTGCAATAAGTCACAGCATAACGTGTTACTGTCTTCTACTGTGCTTACATTCAGCTATTATTTAGCCAGCTGTGTGACACTACTCCCTCCCACTCAGTGTACGGTCACCGTGTTAAAGCCAGACCTCCTCCTTCGTTAACCTTTATCACCGAGACCCAATTAGCAGACCACGGGGAAGCTGGGCAGCAGCCAGCTGAAAAGTCATCTAATCGATTTTTTCCCGTCTTTCCCCTTTTCTCAGAGATGTGCAGTGTGACTTTTTACTTTTTGTTTCCTAATTGACCTGTAAGAAAAAAAAAACTTAGAATACAGGACTCTAAAAATAGATCACGGAGAAATAAAATCCATTTTCAGTGGAACAAAGTGCTTTTTTCTGGCACCTCAGGGCATTGCACCTTCACCCAGGTACCAAAAAACACTAATCATATGTTCAGGGAGCATATTGTGTTCAATGCACAATCACAGGGAATAGCTTCTTATAAGAAGGAGAGAATATGAATACAAGACAGTGAGGTGGTTTTAATAGCTCCAGTGCTGAACATACCAATCACGAAGATGACCTTTGGTTTCTTCTTCTCCGTGGGAAAACCTGGAAGAGAGAGACAGCATATCAAAACTGAACAGCGCAAATTGGCACATCATGCTAGTAGTGCCAATTAATATGCCAACTGCTTCTCCCGACAGAAGCTTAGAGCTTTATTACTCATTATCTCCTATTTATACCTCGGGGAGGGCATAAAGTACAATGCTGATGTGGCCTAGACAAAAATAAATGTCCCATCCTTGCAAGGCAGTGAACAAACTGAATACCCTACTCCTTGTCCGATCAATCAACACATTGGATGAACGACTGTTGTGTCACTGGGTTTAGAAAGAGAACTGCTTATCCATGCTCTAAACCTACTTGTGCCGTTTATAGAGGTTTATTTTTAGATTCCAATTTCAGGCAATGCAAATGTCTGTTATAGAGCAACATATGACGCCAGTCTTGACTCCTTCTGTCCTCAGCTCATACACTGGAAAAGCAGTGAATTTGCTAGACTCAATATCACGTCATGTTCACATGAATAAAATATGTTACATCAACACAACCGATGCCATCGGCAGGACAAAATCGTGTTGATGCATTATTCAAGAGGAAATTGTGAATTTGCACCACCATTTTTATATATAAACATAAAGAGAGTAATTAATAATAAATAAGGTATACTGGACTCACTTTCTTCACTCCGCTCTGTATATCCCAGCTCTTCTTCACCAGCCTGTTCACATGATAAACAACAGAGACAGAAGTTCAGTTCAGTGTAAATGAATTTCTAAGCTAATGGATGCCAATACCTTCCTGGGTTTTATGCCAAGTGGGCTCCGGTAGAGATAAATGCACTGCAGCTCTGCTGGAATAACTAACTTTGTGACAATGAATGCGAAAGTGGTGATTTTACTATTCAGCTTCTCCACAGGATACGTGCAGGTGTGCATTACCTAAGATGAGAAATTTGTGTTTCATCCAAAACGACTTAACCCTTAGAAGTCTAGAGATATTACTGCTATAAATTGGATTAATACTGACATTCAAATGGGACATTTATATTATATTTACATTATGTATTGAGTTGAGTTGCTCGAGTTGCCATACCTGACATCTGTAATAATAATAGAAAATAAATAGTAAAAAATTACAATCATTAAAGAAATTGTTAATCATTGAAGATCAACACAAAAAAAGTGTTTCTCTCATTTGATCTATTTTTCCATTAATACAGCGATTCCTCAGTACTGTTACTGCATTGATTTGGTAAATAACATGATCTAATAAGGCTAAAAATATATAGGCTACTTTTTGCACAAGACAATAAGAATAGAAGTACAATTCACACATCAGTCATGCTTTATTTTTACTCTGCTTACAAACATCAGTATTGACTGGAGCATCAGATACTGGACTCAGTGAGCAATATGTATAATAATATGAGACTACATCATGCTGCTTCTATTGCTGAAAGTAACTCTGAATTAGTGAGGCCCTAAATTAGGACACACAAAAAGAAGGAGTTTGGCAAAACAAGGCTTGGAAAGAATGACAAGAAGGCTTGTTTACCACCATGGCTTATCCCTGCTGCGCAAAAGGTGCATCATGCTGCATGTGTAGATTGAGAGTGGCCTGCTGTGCAAAAGGCAGCGATGGGGCTGTGAGGAGGTGTGTGTTGTGGATCCTGCTCAAAATTTGACCCACATTACATTTTGAAGTCAAGTCTAAACCCTATCTGAGCCATGTTACAAACCATGTATTTCTGAGCCCTACAAAGTTCTGCCTAAAACTGACCCAGACTGACCCATTATCACCAGGGTACAGAGCGAAAACTTTAATTTATCTAGCAGTGCTTTGGAACAATGCAGGATGAACTTTACATACAGCGCTGCTGCTTCATTTTGTCCAGTTTCTTACAAGCGTGGGCCTCATGGATCTTGGTGCTGAATTCATGAGCGGGTGACTCAGCATGCTAGATTCAAAACTGTTTCATGGTATTGAAAGTAGAGAGGGAAAATAATGTAAGCAGAAATTTAAAGCAGAGAGAAGTGGGAGATAGCTTGTCAGAACCCAAACAAGAAATTTTAACCCAAGCCCAACACATATTGGGAAAATGACTACGGAATCCATTGAACAACATGGGACCAGTCGGGTCCTGTTAGGTCTGGACAAATCTTTCAAGCTCTAGTGTGTATGGGTTAGTGGGATTTTTGGTGGGTCTGAATGTGTGTGTGTGTGTGTGTGTGTGTGTGTGTATGTGTGTGTGTGTGTGTGTGTGTGTGTGTGTGTGTGTGTGTGTGTGTGTGTGTGTGTGTTGGGGAGGCTGGGTGTCATGGATGAGCCGAGCTGCAATGTGGGTGGGCCAGACGGTCTGATGACTCACTGCTAGAGAGAACAGGAGAGTGAGGGGAACACGCGCATACCCACACAGTTGAGTATATATACATATGCATTACGAGTACTGTCATTACAGTACAGTTATGGTGCTTCTTTAATCAATTAAATCATGGTGCTTTGACTCTGTGCTTTGAGTTTTAATCAACTGGGCCAAACAAATATCAAAGGCAACTGGAGGAGTACTCAAAAATGTGAGCATTCATTTCTCTAATTACAAACATAAAAAACCTAAATACAAACTCAGTGCACCTCTGTAACTAATGGAGAAACAAGCTCCTTATTTTTTTAACCAAACTGTATAAACAAAAGCACGAATCCTGTTAGGATTACACCAGTCTACTGGGATTCTGTCCATTGTATCCCACTCCGTATGAATTGTGCAGACCATGTACAAACAGAACACAACTCTGGAATCCCCTTATACCAAACTGATAATTGTGGGGTGTCTGTATGCAGGGAAGAAGTAGAACTGAAAATCCAACAGAGAACTGTCACTGTATTGATCATCATAAAGGAATTTTCTCATTAGGAATAAATACGTGTCAATATCTAGTTTGCCTGAGTGTTCTTGGCTACATTATTGCAAACTAAATCCAAAGCCAAGTATGTTATTTAGAATTTAGTGGTGCACAATAATCCATAAGTGTGATGTGTTAGTGTGCTGTAGTAGTGTGTTGGTGTACAGTAACTCAGTAAGTGTAGTGTGTTAGTGTACTTCAAGTAGTGTGTCGGTGTGCAGTAACTCAGTAAGTGTAATGTGTTAGTGTACTGTAAGTAGTGTGTTGGTGTACAGTAACTCGGTAAGTGTAATGTGTTAGTGTGCTGTAAGTAGCATGTTGGTGTACAGTAACTCAGTACGTGTAATGTGTTAGTGTAATGTCAGTAGTGTGTTGGTGTACAGTAACTCAGTATGTGTAATGTGTTAGTGTACTGTAAGTAGCGTGTGGGTGTACTGTAACTCAGTACGTGTAATGTGTTAGTGTGCTGTAAGTAGTGTGTTGGTGTACAGTAACTCAGTATGTGTAATGTGTTAGTGTGCTGTAAGTAGTGTGTTGGTGTACAGTAACTCAGTATGTGTAATGCGTTAGTGTGCTGTAAGTAGTGTGTTGGTGTACAGTAACTCAGTATGTGTAATGCGTTAGTGTGCTGTAAGTAGTGTGTTGGTGTACAGTAACTCAGTATGTGTAATGTGTTAGTGTACTGTAAGTAGCGTGTTGGTGTACTGTAACTCAGTATGTGTAATGTGTTAGTGTACTGTAAGTAGTGTGTTGGTGTACAGTAACTCAGTAAGTGTAATGTGTTAGTGTGCTGTAAGTAGTGTGTTGGTGTACAGTAACTCAGTAAGTGTAATGCATTAGTGTAATGTCAGTAGTGTGTTAGTGTACAGCAACACAGTATGTGTAATGCGTTAGTGTACTGTAAGTAGTGTGTCGGTGTACAATAACTCAGTAAGCGTAATGTGTTAGTGTACTGTATGTAGTGTGTTGGTGTACAGTAACTCAGTAAGTGTAATGCATTAGTGTAATGTCAGTAGTGTGTTGGTGCACTGTAAGTAGCGTGTTGGTGTACAGTAGCCCAGTAAGTGTGATGCGTTAGTGTAATATAAGTAGTGTGTTGGTGTACAGTAAGTAGCATTTTTATTGTATAGTAGCTCAGTAAGTGTAATAGAGTGCTGTAAGTAGTGTGGTGGTGTGCAGTAACTCAGTAAGTGTAATGTGTTAGTGTACTTTTAAGTAGTGTGTTGGTGTACAGTAACTCAGTAAGTGTAATGTGTTAGTCTACTGTAAGTAGTGTGGTGGTGTACAGTAACTCAGTAAGTGTAATGTGTTAGTGTACTTTTAAGTAGTGTGTTGGTGTACAGTAACTCAGTAAGTGTAATGTGTTAGTGTACTTTTAAGTAGTGTGTTGGTGTACAGTAACTCAGTAAGTGTAATGTGTTAGTGTGCTGTAAGTAGCGTGTTGGTGTACGGTAACTCAGTAAGTGTAATGTGTTAGTGTGCTGTAAGTAGTGTGTCGGTGTACGGTAACTCAGTAAGTGTAATGCGTTAGTGTGCTGTAAGTAGTGTGTTGGTGTACGGTAACTCAGTAAGTGTAATGTGTTAGTGTGCTGTAAGTAGTGTGTTGGTGTACAGTAACTCAGTAAGTGTAATGCGTTAGTGTGCTGTAAGTAGTGTGTCGGTGTACGGTAACTCAGTAAGTGTAATGTGTTAGTGTGCTGTAAGTAGTGTGTCGGTTTACGGTAACTCAGTAAGTGTAATGCGTTAGTATGCTGTAAGTAGTGTGTCGGTGTACGGTAACTCAGTAAGTGTAATGCGTTAGTGTGCTGTAAGTAGTGTGTCGGTGTACAGTAACTCAGAATGTGTAATGCGTTAGTGTGCTGTAAGTAGTGTGTCAGTGTACAGTAACTCAGTATGTGTAATGTGTTAGTGTACTGAAAGTAGTGTGTTGGTGTACAGTAACTCAGTAAGTATAATGTATTGGCGTACTGTAAGTAGTGTGTGGGTGTACAGTAACTCAGTAAGTATAATGTATTGGCGTACTGTAAGTAGTGTGTTGCTGTACAGTAACTCAGTAAGTGTAATGTGTTAGTGTACTGTAAGTAGTGTGTTGGTGTACAGTAACTCAGTAAGTGTAATGTGTTAGTGTACTGTAAGTAGTGTGTGGGTGTACAGTAACTCAGTAAGTATAATGTGTTAGTGTACTGTAAGTAGTGTGTTGCTGTACAGTAACTCAGTAAGTGTAATGTGTTAGTGTACTGTAAGTAGTGTGTTGGTGTACAGTAACTCAGTAAGTATAATGTGTTGGCGTACTGTATTAAGTTGTGTTTTACACATAAAGGCTGTAAGTAAAAGTGGGAGGAGGTTGTCAGCCGCGAGAGAAGGTGGAATAACAAAGACAAGCGGCATAAATACCACACCCTATTCCTGAACCCCACATCCTGTTCCACAGCAAAGGCAATGTATTATGCTGAGTACAAAGTCTCCTTTTCTCCCAGCTCTGGAGAACAGGAGCTCAAAAGCAGAATAAAAGACTGCTGGGCGTGTGACACCTCTAGTTTAGAATTTTTGGTGTGGCTATAATATTTAAGAATATAAGTCTAAAGCAAATATGGAACTATGCTTACACAGTCACTCCTGCCTCCTGGTGTAGCACAAGCTGTGGTATGTACTGTATATACAATCTGCTGCTTCATACCATTGTCTGTGTATGATATGCTTGGACATTTTGACTGACCAGCAAAATCACCATCATCCTGCCCCGCTAGTGAATTGCTGAACTAGGCACAGATAAACTGAAATGTGCTCCCAGTTTGTAAATGCACATGTGCATTCACAAATGTAATGCCAACCTGACTGGATTAACGACATCTTTAGGGCAAGGGGGCATGGAACCAAAGATTAGGAAGAAAATCATACCTCCAGCAAGCCCACTAACACATTTTATTTTGACTGAACAGAAACCTGGGTTGAATAAGTGAGAATGTTTTTTTTTATGCTTATCCTGAACCTTTAATAGGCTAGCTCCAACCCCACATGTCCCCGAATCCCCAAATTAGATAGCCTGAGGTATTTTAACCCATTTGGCGTTACCCTGTTTTACAGTATCTGTTGATCACCCCCTTAAAACGAATGTTTTTTAACAAAACATCTTCAGCCAGAGATAAAGCTAGAGACTCACAACTACATTTAAATCAAAATTCATCATTTTAAAAATGAAACAATCCTGATGGGACATGGCTGTCAGGGGTGGACATTTACACTGATTTGGTACTGAGTGATGTCTCTGTGATGAATGCCGAATTTGTCTCATCAGGGTACTCAGCTGTTATTTTTAATAACTATGCACATTATGCTTTTAATAACTTGGCTCACAACAATCCATTAGCTGGCTGGCTAATTAGTTTAAGCTTAATAGAACTACATCCATTTACTTGTGCATTGTTTTGGAATAACAAGCTCTTTATTTAACCCAAAGCTGTTGATTATATGTTCTACAGTCAGTGTTTGTTCGCTTGTCAATTCAGCTATTGTGAAGTAGTATTCAAGGCAAAGGTATGCATCCAATAAACCCAGTGAAACTTCTTTCTGTAAGACAATCTGTAGCTCTAGTAATTGCTTAAGTAGTTTTTCAGTAAACAACTTAGTCTTGTTACAGAAATGTTTTAATATCAAATTTGTATAAATACTCAGTTCTGTCATCAGTTTTTGTTATCATGAATAGTTTAGTGAGAAAAAGTAACCCTTTAAGCAAGAACTTGTATTATTTTTGTTTTGTGTTTTTGTTTTGTAATGTTAGAATGAAAAAAGAAAAGGAGCATCAAGCAAACGTTTGGGCACCCTCTCAGATTTTACCAAGGCCTCAGAGCTTATTTACCTTGTTAGGGCTATGGCTTATTTACAATCATCATTAAGAAAGGCAACAAATTTTAAAGCTTTATAAATACTGACTCCTCAAACCCTGTCATGACTATTCGCAACCATGGCTCCACTAAGCAGCTGTCTAGCTAAATGTTAAAATACACTAATTCTCAAAAGAATAGCTACGTCCATAAGGAAGTGTGGGATTGCAAAAAGACAAAGGTTACCAGGAACAATAACCGATGATAAATTTAGATTGATATGATAAATATTTATTGAGCTACACATACAGAAGTCTGTCTCTCAGTATGGCATCAGGCTGCCTTGTTTACTAATGTTACATGTCAGATGTCTCAGCACAGAAGTTCTTAATGGTGTCCTGTGATAATCCATCACATGCAGCTTGAGTATTCTCACACAGTTCCTGCAGATGGTGCGGTAGGGGTGGAAGTGGAGTGACGCCGGGCCTTCTCGATGTGAGACAAATGACAACAAATCGTTCATCTTGGTACTGACCACGCTGCCTTCACACTTGTTGGTCGTCTCCACCAAGACAAAAGCAGGACTCGTCACTGAAGGTGACCCACTGCCATTCTGAGTCACTCCATGATAGTCTGGCACAACACCATTGCAGTGCCATTGCAATGCTAACGTCGTGTTAAGGTCAGTCATTGTAGCGGTCTGTGTGCACATAGTCGTGCATGTGCAGTCGTCTGCCAGTGGTGCTGGCACTAACATAAAGACTTCTATCCACTGCCGCCAGCATTGTGCTATGCTACTATCCGCAAGAACAGTATGTTACAAAGATCATCCTGCTTCCCAGAGCCCTATGATGCAACCCCTCTCGAACTCTTCCAAATGCTCAAATTGCTTTTGAACTCTTCTTTGACACGTACTTCACTTGCAAATGATGCTAATAACACGAGTCAGAAAGGAAATCATGTGCTACAGGACAGCCTTATATAGCCAGTCAGATACAATGATAAAGCCTTCCCTTGCTTACATCATGGCTGAGTGTAAAACTTGAATCATTCATGTCTCATGATGTCAAACTTTCCCAGCAAGTTTCATTCTTGTTGACTGATTCTTTCTAGGTTCAGCTATTTCTTGATGATGAGTGTAACTGATGCAGACACAAAACAGGAGAAGGCTATAAGAAGACAGCAAAGCATTTTCAGAGCTTGGCTTCCTCAGTTCATAATGTAATTAAGAACTAGCGGTTAACAGGAATGGTGGTCAAGCTGAGGTCTGGCACCACAAAATTCAACATGAGAAGCAATCTTAACAAGCCATGTGCATTTTGGAAGAAGTCCTGTGGACTGATGAAGTGAACAAACTTTTTGGCTGCACTAAGCAAAACGGGTGCAGAATTTCACAAAAAGAACACCTCTCCAACTGTTATGTATGGGGGTGGACCGATCATGCTTTGTGTTGCAGCCAACGGCATTGGGAACATTTCACGATAGAGTAAAGATCTGATTAAATAAAAGCAAATTCTGGAAGCCAACATCACAGTGTCTGTAAAAAAGCTAAAAATTAAAGTGGGTGGCTTTTAAAACAAGATAATGGTCCATCACAAAAAGTGCAAGCTGAAGGTTTTGCCATGGCCTTCACAATCCGCTGACCTTAAAAAAAGAGTATCTCACAGAAGTAAAAGCCTTTTGCAAGGATGAATAGATGGCAATCCGCCAAACAGGAACTGAAAGACTATGTACTGACCATCCAGGGTGCCTAAATTTTAGCTTCGAGCCCTTTTTCATTTTGTCATTTTAAAACTGTAAAAAAAAAAGCAAAAAATTAGTTTAGCTGGAAATATAAAAAGTGTGCCATCTTTAACTTTATGCCTTTGGGAAACCAAGTCATCTTTCACACGTTTAGCTATTTACAGAGACAGAAAAGGGTTGGCATTCATGTGTGAGTAAACATGCATAAACTGCGACCAGTAAACTCATTCATGTAGTTTCCCTGGATTCAGGTACATAACATGTAAATGTCTCAGAAAGTTCCCCACCACAGTGTATGGGTAAATGTATGGAGTCTACAAAGGGGCTACAATTTTACTAAATGCTTCAGCAAAGAGCTACGGCACCCTAGTCACAAACAAGGACTGTGCTCCTGCCCGCTAATCAGCTCCACAAATAGAAAAAAGGGCAATGCATGAGCACAGCTGATTGACTGGGTACTGATCAGCTTGACTATACGAAGTGAGAAGAAGGCTTTCGTATCAGCATGAGATTTAGGCAGTGCTATTCGCCCCCTTCGCTCTTGCACTCTCCCTCCCTCTCTGTGGCAGCTAGCTGAATCATGAACATCAGCCAGCCTCCAGCTCATTAGCTGTGTAGAGAGAGAAGCAGAAAGGTTGGCCTGACGCGGAGGAGAGGAGCGACTCTTGTTCTTGCGGAGCCGTGGGCGATACAGGAAGTGCTGAACTGCCACTTCTGTGGGATGACTTTAGTAGGCTCGCTAAGTCCCATTTGCTACTGTACCACACTTTGCTGTATGCTGACAAAAACACTGTTTTTATATCACACAGTGTGAGAGCACATGCTTTCTCTGCCACATGAAAGGCAAAATTGTACTGTTGATCAAAAACTACATAACCTCTTATTAATAACGGTTTCTAACAGGTTCCTAGTCTGGACATAAGGAAACCCTCAAATGTTACAGAACCTTTACATTACATTATATGGAGATTTATTTAAACTTCAAACTAAAAAGTGGTTCTCCTATGGCATTGCTCAAAAGAATTCTTTTTGGCACCTTCATTTTTAAACGTGTATTAGAAATCAGTAGCTAAACTGTGTCCTTTCCCTCTCATATATGCTGTATATACATGAGCACATCCTTTTCTATTTGACGACGTCAGTGTTGATTTAGACTCTTAAGATCACTGTTGTGCTGAAGTGTAAACTTTCTCTCTTGTTTAATTTTCTTAGCAAACTAAATCTAGCATTATGATCCATACAGTTCTTTTTCAGTTTTATTAAGATGCCTCGTATCACACTTCCATTTTCTACATCTGGACCCAGCGTTCACACAATGAAAACTGCAAAAAAATTGCTAGTGAATTTTAAAGAAATAAAAAAAATATTTTAAATTATACTGGCTGGCAACAATGACTTTTTTCTCATTTCTAATACAACCAAGTGGCAGAGTGTATCCTGTGGTTATGGAAAAGATCTTACTGTGTTTCAGAAGCGTCAAATTATTGGCCTACATCAAGCACAGAAAACAACTAAAGAGACACTGTATCGGGTCAAAAATCCTTATGAAGAAAGAAGGCAATTATCTTTGGAATGTGACTGCGTTATACTTGACCTCCTGGTGGAAATTATGGGCAGGAGGGACTTCAGATGCAGATTAAGAAACCACAAGAAATAAAAGAAGAGTGTTATTGCTGAGGGGGATTTAATCCTGCACCGCCAGCATGAAAACACAGTGGGAAGATCTATGAAAAAGATGATGTGCTTAGGACTTGGGGTACATAAGAGTTCAACTGCTTGTTGAAAGCAACAAAATAATAAAAACCAACAATGTTGCAAAGTAGTAAACAAAGTTAGAATGGAAAGACAAAACTAACAAAAAGTGTAGGGGAAAAACAATAGAATTTGTAGTCAGGATTCGATCCATTGCCAGCAAGAATGAGAAAACAGTGGGAGCGGAATGCTAACCACTGGAACACCACAAGCCGGGGCTCAAGAGCATTGAAGATGACGGAGAAAATAAAGGAAGGAAAACTAGAACAAAGGACGCCAAACAAACTAAAGAAGTAAACAGGCGATCAGACTGCTGGCTTTCGTATTGTATTGCAATCAAAAACAGATGCAGTGGTTCTTGAAAGTTTGTGAACCCTTTAGAAGGTTCTGAATCTTCAGAAATGTGACGTAAACCTTCACCAGATCTTCACTTCTTTGAAGTAGGTAAGGAAAACCAAATTAAACAAAGGAGACATGGTCATTTATTTACTGAGGACAATTGTCCAGTATTACATATCTGTAAGGGTAAAAGCATGTGAACCTTTTGGAATAGCAGATCATTTGAAGGTGAAACTGAAGTCAGGTGTTTTCGATTAATGCGATGATGATCAAGTGTAAGTGGGCACCCTGGGATCTTTCAAAGTCTGATCTGCGGAACACATTTGGAAGTGTATCACGTCACGAATTAAGGAGATTTCTGAAGACCTCAGAAGAAGAGTTGTTAATGCCAATCAGACTTTTACAAAAGGTTACAAAACCATCTATAAAGAGTTTGGACTCCACCACCCACAGATTGAAAAAAAGTTCAAGACCATAATTAACCTCCCTAAAAGTGCTTGACCACCAAAGATCACTCCAAGAGCAAGCTCTGTAATAATCTGCACAGTCACAAAGGAATCTGAGGTAACTTCTAAGCAACTAGAAGCCTTTCTCACACTGGCTGATGCTAATGCTACTTTGCTAAAGATCACAAGGAGAAGCGAGAAGGCTACTGGAACAATGTTTTGTGGACCAAAACACAGCTGCTATACATTTGCAAGCCTTTGCATCATGATGGTTTATAGAAGCTTGGCAAAGTTAAATATGATTCAGATCACTCTGAAAGCACTCACTAATCAGCTTTGTCGACAACAGGTGGGCAACCTGACCTGAATGTCTGCACATAACAATGAATGCATGATGAACACCAACAACTGCTCTGAAAGACGCTTCATGCTGAGCTGAAGACTGCTGGTAGATGACGGGTGGATAAAGGATGTTTTTTCCAAGAGAGCTGCCCTCCTGCTGACAAGTACACATGATCCAGTTCTCAGCGTGTAAGTGGGTTCCGAGGGAGCCAGCCTGGGTGCTGCCCACAACCTGTTCGCACGGCTCTCGAGATACTCACAACCTCAACTCCGTGTCCTCACCCGCCTTCGTCACCAGCATGAATAAACAAGATTTGTTTGGGAAGGCAAAGTCATCTTTCTGAAGGTAGGGTGTGAGGAACATTGGGGATGCAGCCATTCACTTTCAGGCTTCAAGAGCATTGACAGCAGCAAAGTGATTACTGGTCTTATGTAACGCGACCTAATATGTACGGATAAAAACAAGGAGCCAGGACTCAGAATACTTGAGAAAAATATCAGAGGGAGAGAGAAGCGAGAGAGGAAGAGGGTTAGGCAGAGAAAGAGAACAGGAGGTACGATGGAAAATAGCTTTGGTAGGAACAAAAGGCCATCTGAATAACACTTTTTTTTTTCTGTACAGCTGTGTCTGAGCTTTCGTAACCATGATTACCTAGTCCTGGGCACCACTGAATATTATCTGTTGGTATTTGATATCTATGAATCATAGCTGTATGAGATATCAGATATGGATTCAAATGCATGCAAAAGTAACATTTAACACCAAACAGCCAAATTATATTTTATTGCTTCCAACTGTAAGTTTGATGCTCCAGACGTTTACATGGAAAATTACATTCTCTTTTCTTTTGTGAAATGAAAGACTTTATTATAGGCATGTAAATAACTAATTTAACCCGACTGTTCAGACATAGGCCTCAGGATGGTGTGAATGGTGTGTACTTATTTATTATTAAAACAATTTACAAAATACTATTACTATTAGGCTGCCGTTTTTGTCTTTTGTCCTGCAACAATTATTCCCTCTCTCTTTCATCCACTAACTAAGAAAGAGCAAATGTCACATTTAACTGTAATACATCATGTAGCCTTTCCACCTGTAGCTAGAACATGACATTATTCAAGAGAAAAAAAAAAAGTTTTTATTAGAACTGACCATGGATGCCATGCTGGCTGCAGCCAGGCACGTTAACAGCACCACCACTATGGGGCGATTAACAGCGCTGCCAAACTGCAGGAAGTACAATCACACAGCAGCAGTTTAAGAAATGTACTGTCTAATAGTATACTATTTCAGGAACACTGCACTCAGAATGACGTACAGGATTATTGTGGTTATTGTAGCACAGAGAACTTGTTGCTTTTCCCTCTGCTTTAATACTTTTACTTAATAACCTAAGCAGGAGATAAATACATATGTACTAGTCATGTTCAGTTACTTACAGTGATTGTTAGTGCATTCCTTGGGTAGGTAGCTGCACTCTTCCATAAGCCGTACAGGTACTCACATTAAATTAGCACCTTCTGACTGCGTTTTATGTGCATAACCATTAGAAGTGATTTGCACATTCTGCTGTGTGTGTGTCTGTGTGTGTGTGTGTGCGCGCTCGTGTTTCTCTTGGTCTGCACTCCTGAACTCTGAACTCGTGCTGCTTTTAAATGGCAGGTGCAGACTTTCACAGTTATGAATTAAAGGCTACTAAGGGCAGTCTGCGGAACCTTGACTCTTATGTACAATTTGTATTTATTTTTAGTGCTCCACATGAACACAGCTGTAATTTCAATCTTGTCAGAAACTGAAACACATTATAATTATAGCGCCATATAAATTATACTTTTAAACTATCAGCAACGTGCGTCAGTGTTTGAAGAGTACTACTAAAACAAATTTGCCCCAAAATTGGTAGGCTAGTAAAGAAGGCTGATTTAATCATGAGAACTCATGTCCACTCAAATTATATCTCCACACATCTGTATTTAACTACAAACTGATTCAGACTGCTTCAAAATGGTGGAGGCATAGACGTATAGCCTCAGAACAGACAATGCGATTTCTATCTAGGGGACTGACTCCACTGCAACCACATTGTCACAGTGGCACAGAAGGATTATGTCAATTTGCTGTGTTTTTATAGTGAGCCAAACATTTCTATGTATTGCCATATGTTAGTAATGTAGTTTGGATATGTAGATTGCTTTATGGCTTACAACGCTTAAATGCAGCTCATATGCACTGCACTTTTCTGCCACAATACCAGATTTATGGCCTGTGACAAAACATTTCATGGGCAATAATAAGCAATATGATGCAGTATATATGTATGTGTGTGTGTGTATGTGTGTGTGTGTGTGTGCGTGTGTATGTATGTATGTATTTTTTCTAAGTGTATATACAACCTAGATGGTCTCTCTGGGTAGAGGACAACAACTGACTGAACAGGTTTGCCCAGAGGCTCCCGGTTCTTAGTCACATTCTGACACGACTCTAGCACTCACAGTGGTGATCACACCTCAGCTTTTCACCGCAGCACATTTCGCCTGACCTCGAGAAATGTGACAGAGGTGAAAAGAGTACCTTAAATGAAAGGTGTGCCAAATAATCTTAGTTTTAAGACAGCTTAACTATTTTTTTAGATGATTTGACTGAAGATTGACTGAAGATTTCGTAAGAAGGCTCTCACGCAGTATACTCACGCAGAAGGTTATGCAATATGAGCTTTGTTAAAGTGACATAATGCTGAGTTTGGTTATATAATAATCATAATGAAGGCTACAGGAGATCAATCACTCTTTATACAATTTGTGACAGTGATAAATCAAACTGCAACAACATAAGGACAGTCATGAACAAATTGAAGATTATAGCTGACATTAGTTAAAATGACATGTTGGAGAATTGTCCATCTGCTAATGCAGGGCCACCACTCACCGGCTCATTCCCATTAAAGAGACACACTCCCACCCTCAGTGACTCATCCTGCTTTTCCAAATGCCAATTCGCTGAGCCTCGTTCTGAGCCAATTTAAGGTTTCATTTTAATATGTTCCGATCGCTTTGAGATTAATTAAGGAGAAGGGATGACCAGAGCACTGTGGCGTACGCTAATGACTGTCTAAACGCTAATGTGCCATTATAAAAATGCCTGCAAGAGATATGATAAAACCATCCTATGCCGTCAGGGAAAGCAGTCGCATTAACATGCTACATGGAGGTAATGAGAAAGGGTATTGCAGTCTGACAGCAGTTCTATACATGCATAACAGACCCACACAGTGGTGAAGATATGGGCTAGCATACCTGCTCGTCGAATTTGGAGGGTACCTCTGCTAAACTGGTGCTGTCTGCTAGCAGACTCAGATCAAGCTCACTGGGGCCTGCACAAAAAGAAGCAAGACAAAATTACAGAGAGCATCAGTATTACAATAGCAAACACCGTTAAGGGGACAATAGGGACACAGTGAGGAGCACAAGGACATACAGATATCAGAAAATCTTACAGTTTAATTGAATGTTGTTGTATTTGGTCGGTTGCAATTTTTACCAATACTTGTCTGTAACCAGAATGCTACAAAAAGCCAGGTACAATGGACGTTGAAGAACATCGGATGTTGAAGGATGAAGTTTCCTTGAAGATTGAATGGAATTATGTGAGGTATGTCAGATCCATTAAATCGATTCAGTACCTTTACAACTGTTATGGATTTAGCCCAAGTTAGGGCTGCGTGACGTGATCCACAGCAGATTCTAGGAAAACCTTGATCTACCATGCACCACCTATATTGTGGTTGTACAACAACTGAATAGTTGGGCAATGGGAAGCCACTGAATCCATGTTTGAACCCTTGCCTCGTTTTTCAATTACTCTTCATCTGGCTGTGAATTCGCTCGAAAAATTGCCAAAATTCCTCATGAAGGATGGCTGATTCCGCAGAGATCGTTCTCTGGATCCCGGTGATTTGATATTGCCTGGATTCCAAAGCTATGAGTCATACAGTGTGGTCCACAGGTCTAACCTCAGCACAGGCAAGTGAAACACTCTGTACTCTGTCTTTGTTGTGAGGCTCTTCTCAGAGAATACATCTATTACTCTGCTCTGAAATTATATCCTGGTAATTCATGCGGTTCTATTGTGCACTCAGAAAAAACTGGTTATGATTTGTGCTAGTAAATTGCAAGAGGAAACCCTGCAGCACACTTTGGTGGCTTTGATCCTGGCTTCATGATCCTTGTTTGTTAGAGAGTATAAACACCATAAGGGTTTCCTGTATGTGAATGATTCACTTCTAGAGTATGATCATATTTCTTATACCAAGTCAAGCCCTCCTCTGAGTTTGGAGGCATTTGGTTGGAGCTGTGCTTCCGAATTCATCCAGCTGTCACTCCGCAGACTAATCTTCTTCTCTGAATCGTTCATCTGTCCATTAGATCTTCAAATACTTTTTATAGATCTATAAATATTCAGTGCAATGATTAAAAAACACATCTCTAGCCACATACAGCACCATGGTTCCTTTTCAAATAAAAAAGGTTCTTGAGAGAAAGGATGTCATGATAAAGTTAACATTGTGTTGTTTAGATAACAAACGGCAGTTTAATTGAGGTCAGCAGCAGCTCTTAGGAGTAAACATACTCAGTATTCCATGCGGTGGTATTCTCGGGTGTATTTGGTAACAGAAATATCTTTCTGTGTGGTGTGCCAAGGATTTACATCTTTGTGAAGTGCTAATAGAACGTCTCAGGGCCCCTGCAATTAGCCCTTTTCCAGTGGGATGAGCTTTGGGGAAAGGGGGGTGGGGGGGGGATGTTTCAGTCTTTGCTCACACGGTGGTGCTGAAGGTGTCAAGCTAAACAGAGACTGTTCCCTGGGGTAGAGGGCTTAAAATACCTATCTGCCGTCATATGCTTTAGCATTTTGCAGTTTGGACAGTCACATGGAGTATTATCACCTTTGCCAAGGTAATGAAAAACAGTTTCTCTGTTCTGATAGCTCTGCATAGCAGCTGCATTGCCCATGCAAACCATGGCATTTAAAACCATACTACACTGAGCAGTCATTTTCAGTGCTTCTACATGTCTCAGGAGTCTCAGTTATGTTACACAGTGACAAGATAAAAGGCAAATGGTGTGAAGAGCCACTAGAATGTCCCGTTTGTGGGGGCTGTCAGTTTTTTTGCATACTTAAGGCAAATAATTTCCTACAAAATCATTTTGGTTGGTTTAAAAATATCTGGTACTGACTGAAGTAACCTGCATTTATTAATCAACATGTGTATTGTAGTATAAAACACACAGAACTGCCATAAAATCTCTACTGAATAAACCGCAATGACCTGGTCAGTGCTGTGAGTAATGCATCTTAAAGGTTTTGACAGCCTTTCGAGGTGAGCATGGGAGCTCTGGTATCTAGAGACTGACCTCTGCTGAGAGGTGACACATACAGGGTTTGTGTCCAAAGCCAGAAAACCTTAAAGTTTAATGACTGTCAGTATGTGAACAGCTGGGATTGTCAAGGTGAGCTTTGCAGGTTTGTGGACAGTGTTTTGTGGTTCTGTGTTTGTACTGCCTTTTTGTCAGAAGTTAGAGAAAGACGTGAGACTTCAAAGCTGAACCAGGGACATGCTCTGTGATATACGAGTGTAAAAAGACATGTAATGAAGTTTGGGATTTCAGTGTTTATCACATCTCATTAATATGTTTTAACAATTAGCCCACTTTATAATAGGAACAGTTTCAGTACCACTTTAGAATAAGGCTACCTTCACAAAGCTTTCATAAATGGTTTATAAATAAGTTATTATCGTTATTAGTTAGGTCATAAACACTTTACATAGTATTAATAATCAGTTAGAAAACATTAATCTTATGTCCACTAGATGTGTATGAATATGCATTGAAGCTGACAGGGTTTATGCGGACTGATGAAAATGTTATCAGCAGAGTCATCAGCAGTACTTTTCAAGTAGGGGTGTCCTCTTATTCACAAAATGCCTGTGTAGATTTTTATTCTAGTCCGAAAACAATTGATCAGTCTAGGAAGTAAGGTTATTCATATGGCAAATACTATGAGTTTGTATTTTCTGTTTTTAAAAATCTGGACCGGATATTAGAGGGGTGAATAGTGAGACATCAATCCTACAATAAACCAATCCTACGCAAAATTTGTCCTGAAATAGCACTCGCTTAAACCACATGACATGATGTTAAGCAGTTTTTTCATGATAGGAAAGGAAAAGGTGGTATCTCTACTCCTACTTGGGGTGCACTCATCAAGTCAAATACTGTCTTTAGTGAAAACATACAACAGAGTCTCATTTTATAAAAACCAGATAGTCTGGATTGTAGGTGGCCCATTTGTATTTGTATATATCGTTGCTGTCCAAAGAAAAACAAGTATCTCAGAAAAGGCAGCTTTACCAGAGATGGCAAAATCTAATGTAAGTAATGTAAGTCAATGGTACCAGACTTTCTTCCCAAGCTATTTAGACCATTTGTTTTGACTATTTTACATAAAATGTAAATGACAGCTGCTGCATTCAAATGATACATAAAAGTAAAAACAATCAAAAATGGAGATGCATGCTTTTCTTTAGACAGGGTAAAAAAAAAAAAACAGCTGACATTATATCAGCCACAGTTGGTAGATTAGATGCTGTAAACTATTCAGGTTCCTTTGGCCTTTCCTGTAAAACAAGAGCCTGACTGACTTTGAAAGGCTGAGCTACTCTAAGCTTCGGTTCAACAATGGGTTCCAGGGAATATGCACTGTCAACATTTGATGGCTCTCAATATGGCTGCTGTGGTCATAGTCTGCTGCACTGTGGCTGTATGTACTCTAAATCAAAAGTGACAGGGAGTATGAGACAATGTCATCCACTTCATTTGCTACTGAAAGAACTGGCCTGAAATCCAATGTCTTCCTCGTATCTGTGAGAAGGCAATCTTCAAAAGTGGTAGACCATCAAATAATTCTTGTCACCTCCTCTACGCCTCTTACAGTCCTCATCCTATTTTTTTCTTCTTGTCCTTCCAGGCCTGTCTCCGCTGAGTGATTTTATTGACTCTTGATTGAAGAATAGCACTTTGAGTCAATGTTCCTTTGTAAGTGGCTTGCAAATGACTGCATGAATGAAACCGTAAAGAGTAATGGGAGATGATTCAACTCTCTGGAAATCCAATTGCAGATCAAAGGAATGTGTTTAGCAGTGACAATGTGGTCATATTGAAAAGGAACTCTTAAAAGGAAGTTAGTGGGAGGAAAAGCTCAATTTTAACAGGTGCTTTATACAGTCTCGGGGAGAAACGCTGAAATTTGGAGGCTTTAGAAATGGCATTCCTGCAAAAAGAAACCTGTCATATTCCTATACAGTCTATTTTTCAGCTGCTTTGAATTGAGCTGAATTTCCCCAATTGCCCCAAAGTGGAATCTCTTGCACACAAAAGTGCCACGTTAAACATTAAAAAGCAAACAACAATAAATAAAACCATCAAACATCTAAGAACATGAAGACATCCATAACAACGGGATGCAACAATTCAAAGCCATAAAGAATTCATAAAAATGAAGTTATACCTTTTTTTTATTTTTTGGATGTCAAAACCTACGCTCAGAGGGGAGGACTGTGGTATGGATCATCCAGTATCCTCAGAGCAAGGCTGATGTTGTACTGCTCTGAGAGTTGGGAAATGCAGTAATCTTCCTACCACTTGTCCTTGTAGTCAATAATTGCACCCACAGTCTCAGTGACTACACCTTGTAGAGTAACAGGTTGCAAGGAGGCCCACTTTCTACAATCATTCACAATTTCTTTTGTTTCTGAAATATTTCAAATTAATCTTTGAATGAATTTGTTTCAGTGGCACCATCATGAAAGTGAAAGTAATCTAGTGCCTTGTCCGTTCAAAGACTCACTAATGTAACATTGTCTGCAAACTTAATTAAAGAGCAATTAGCACAGTGACTGACACAATCATTAGTATAGAAAATAAATAATTATGGCGTTAAAGCACATGCTAGTGACACAGTAATTATTGTTATGATTGCTGTTTGACTTTGACCCACCCACACGATTGCTGGGAGTCTATAACAAAGCTCTGGATTCACTGTATTAGGGTTGGACCCATTAGTGTCAACTGGATGATGTTAAAAGCTGAAGCAATGTGTGTAAACAGGATGGACACATATCTGGAGTCTGCTGTTACAAGGTTTTAATACCCCATTTAGGAGTATTGTGACAGCATCTTCCACTCCCTGTTTTTCTCTGTGGGCAAACTAAAGTGTCCATACGTGACTTTTATTTTATAGGATGGGTCAAAACACTTCAAAACATTCAAAGTAATTGCAACTGGTCTAAAATTGGTCATTTCAGTCCACTGGTTTGGGTTTTTTAGGAAGCGGAAAAAAATTCAGCTGTTTATCAGATCCTTGGGAACTATTTGAGTATTCAGTGTTTTTTTTTTTTTTTTAACAATCCATTGAGTACAGGAATCAGTTGTTCTCTGCAATTCATTAGGATGTTCCTCTCCAGTCTATCAGCACAGACAGCTTTGCATACCTTTATTTTAGAGAAAACACACCCCACTTCCTCACTGCTTATGGTGATTTGTGCAGTCTGCCTCCCTTTGCCAAAATAGGCTCAATTGTATGCACCAAAGTATTTGTTTGTTAATTTTGAGTTATCATGGATCATCCTTTCCATGTTACTTGCAAGTTATTTTTAGTTACTGCTCTACTTTGGATTTACATCATCTCTTGGACTAGCTAATTTTTGTCTATTTTCTTTTGACTCAACTTCCCTCTCTGCGTGTCATTTGGTTTAAACACTTGTTCTTTATTCACCGACAGGTGTTTTATTTCGATGCTAATCCAAGGTTTTAAACTGGCAAACGTTTTCACACGTTTCGTCAGGATCGCATTATCCATGCAGAAGTTAATGTAGGATGTGACTACACCACATGGTCTTCGAGAACTGCACAGCCAAAAACACTCCATTCCATGGAATCAAAACAGCCCTGCAGCGCTGTCACACTGTCATCATCCCACACACACACACTGATCTGATTTTAGGTTTCTCTCATTTCAGTTGTTGTTGATATGAGGGCAGTAGAAAGAGAGTGGTATGAACTGATCCACCTATTGGTGGTATATTGGCTGTTTTTTTTATGTTGTCATAAAGCAGATCAGCTGTTTTTTATCCACAGGTTGCACACTTAACATATTGCTAATAATAGGGTAGTGTAGATGATAGGGAGTCGCCACTAAAATGAAAATTTGGGGGTTTATTTGAGGAGCTTGCCTTAAGGTTTTGCATGTGGTGACGCATAACATCTGCAGCTGTAGTTTGCATTAGAAGGAATATAAACAATACACACAAATAGTTAATCAAACTTCTGTGGCAGATATGTAGGTCTCATAGTAACCTAAAGTTTTTTAATATGGTAGTAATATACATACATAGTCACCCATTGATCGATTTCCCAGTGGCTTGATGTTCTCTATCAAGTCTTATCCAGGTAGGTAAAGACTGTTGTCATTCTCTGTGTGGTTTATCCATGTCACACTGAAACACAGGAAGCCACTGTGTCTCTATTCATACAAGTGTTGCGTAAAGGCATGGTTTTCATTAGTTCTGTTCCTCAGCGCTCTTACGTTAGAAAGTATTACAGTTGGTAGTGGAGATATAAATCTTCTTGCTCAAATGTGGTGCCTGATTCCCACCTCTTTCTCATTCTCTTGACAAGCTGCTGTTCTGTTGGACGTAGACAATCCAGAGGAAAATTTGTTGGTGGTGTCCATTGTAGCTGTAATTATAATCCAGGCTGAATTTAATCAATTTAGGTCCTCATGATCTTGAATGCGAGACTGGAGTGACTGCCCTAAATAAGCCATATTCCTGGCCATTATTTGCCATAGACTAAGGTCATGTTAAGTAAGGCATAAACACGTGTGAAGACCTTAAGACTAACAGACAAGCCCGAACAAGCAACAACAAACATTCAGAGATCCTGTGTGCATCAGTCGCTTTTTTCCGGAGTACAATATAACTTTTACATCATATACTATGTATAAATATTAATATTTAATCTTAGCATGATGGAATGTTGGACAAAGTGGTGAGTTTGATGCCTTTTCTGAGCAAGCACCCTACCCTATACCAATAAGCGTCCTTGGGCAAGACTCCTAATGCCACCTCTGAATAAGAACATCTGCCAAATACCATACATGTAGAGCGAAATGACCTGCATTCCCATGAAGTCACAATTAAAAACGCATCAGAACTCGAACACTGGATTTTCAGCAAATATGAGTTGGCTTTAATAATGAGCCCTCTTATCAATCAGCATGAAGCAGATGAGAGAAGGACAATGGACTCATTATTCTGGAGTTAATAGATGTCAGGAGGCAGTAATGTTTAATTAACTTCTGCTCTACTTGACTGACACCACAGGCCTATTTCATAAAGCCAAAGGCTGTTGCTGGATGGCCTCATATCTGTCTCTGATGTGTTGAAATATTGATGAGAAGATGCCCCAGATTTCTGCCTCAACAGACAAACAGACATTCTGGCAAGCATGCCATACAAATGCAATTAGTGCTGGATAAACATGCAGTGTTAAAACAATGCCATAAATTGTTTTTTCTTCACAAGTGCAAACTTCTCAGTCTGTCTGTACATTGTACACACAATGTGTATGTAATTCACATTTGTATATTACATATAGGATAATAAATACAATACATGAGAACACATGATTATTTTGCCTGTACTTGGCAGCAAGATTATGTGGTTCTTCGTGATGCTATAAGCCACAAGAGGCCACGTGTTACAGTGATTTTAGAACAGCTAGTAAGTGTTGTTTGGCAGAACATGAAGCAGTGTAAGCCCCCCTTATCTGAACATGACTTTGCCAATCAGAATTTTAAATGGAGATATCATAATGTAACAGTGGCATGGGACAAGTCTCTTCCCTGGACCTGTTTCACTGTGGTTTACCCTTGTAATTTACAGTATAAGCTAGCCATATGTATTTTCCTTGTTCCTTGTATTGCTTGTATTCCTTTGCCTCCTTTGCTTGTAGACCTTCTAGTCCCTTTCTACCTTCTAGTCATTTCTGGTGTGACCTTCTCCTGCCCTGTATTCTGGATTTGCATTCTGGATACGTCACAGATTTTCATGTCTGCCTGTTTTCTGGTGTGTGATGGTAATATGAGGATATGGTGTGGGAAAGAGTGGGGCTTACATTGGTTCACATTGTACACATTTTTTGAAGACCAAGGTGTTTATTTCTAATAGTTTTACTTCTGCATACATTTTATGTGCTCTAAAAGTGCATAACATGCAGCCCAGGATCAACTTGAGCAGTCATGTACTCTATAAAAATGTCACAAGCCTTTTTTCTGCAGTGAACAATCAGATCAAAGGTAAAGAAGGCCGTTAGCAAGAGTTTTAATTGGAGAGGGATTTAGTGTCACGCTCACTGAGTATTGAGTGTGGATCAAACACATCCCGACAACCACAAACCTGCTTTTTTCTTAAGTTTAGTTTGGATTTACAAGCAGAACCACACTTGTTAGTTACCAGTAGTTCACTTTCTAAGGGCAAAGTGTCAAAGCTCCCTGAACATATTAAAGCAGCAGCTTTGACACTGACATAACACTAATAGTTATGACGCTAACTGTTTAGCAACTGGGAGATGTGTAGCCAGACACAGCTTAAAAACGTGCAGCACACCCTGCACATTTAGGAATTAAACCTGATACATATACAAACAGGCATCTCAGGCAATGTTTCGCCTTGTTGAAGAAATCACAACATCACACCCGTAATACAAACAGTACTGTATTTTTTTTATGACTCCACAAAATCTCAGGACTAATTACTCTGGTATATTTTTAGTGAAACAAAGCCTGTGAGGGTTTTAAGAAAGCTCACATACTTATGTGGGTTTGTTTGGATGAAAGCTTCTCCTCAAAGTTATCTCTGAATGATACCATGACTTTATTGTTCCCACCAATTACAGGCTTTTTCATGTAGTGTGTTTTTGTGCATAATATGCCCTGTAGCCCTCTGCAGCTGTTCTGTTTTCTCTGTATTTTATGCCACGTACGCTGAGGCCGACGGAAAGTCATCACCCAAAGAACCACTGTGGCCCTAAAAGTAGACATACTGCTCTGGGATGAACAGATTGTTCTAATGTAGCTATAAGCCTAATCATGGCCCATTTGATAATAGGAATTTGGAGTCACAATTTGTAAAAAAAAAAAAAAACATTAATGCATCGTCTAGTCTATCTGTAAAATCAGAAAGCCTCTAAAGCAGTAGGAGCGATGCTGTGGCACTGCACAGACTGAGAAGTAATGTCTGCGTGATTAAAGCTGAGGCTTAGAGCTGACCTGACCTCGCTCTGATGCGTCACGCTGCCCTGCAGAACAGAGTAAGGGTCCAGCCCACTGCAGATTCAGCCTCGTTCTGCCACTGTCAGCATCCGCTCCAGAACACAGCTTATCTTACACACACACACACACACACACACACACACACACACACACACACACAAACACACCCTCACATTCACATTCACACACACACACACAACAGGCGTCCCGCCCAGTCAAGCTCATGTGCTGCTCGGCTTGGATTAGATACAGACAGTAGAATGCAACTGGCAGGCTTTGTTTGTATGATTTATGCTCTAATTTCTGGCCACAATAAAATTCTCAATCAATTTTTAAATATTAAGATGCACTTAATTCAGGCACAGTTCCAATCATTGATATAAGAGTATAATCGGGAGCAGCGGGCTTGTATCAAAGTAGCAGTGACAAGCTAGCTCTGTTATACTGTCTCTGCTCTAGTCTCCTAGCATCTAAGTTAGTCACCACTTGCTTTAATCACTGAATTTCTTGGCATATTACAGACGGCAAGAGTTCTGTCTATTAGATCTTTGTAGATATAATCAGCAGATTCCTAAAGATGTTACAGTCCACACAGTATACAGTGTTGTTGTAAGGCAGCAGTTCCCAAACAATAAACTCAATTAATCACAAGTGCACTTGAAAATATTTGTTTTGGGACTTCTTTAGAAGAAGCTGCTATGATAACATTGATTTCCAGGATTTCAGTGCACAAAATGTGGTTGCAGTTCGAATGTAGGCATGAGTAAATAAAAGTTAGTCTACTTGAGTATCTAAGATGTTATCTATGGTAGTAACTTCAGGCTTCTGCAGATGGTGCTGCATGAGGATGATGGAGCTATCAACAACTCTACTACTTCAGACTGGAAATTTGTTGGTGATCAACAAATTCATGGCATTGCAGGAAATAACCTTTTAAAATCTGTACAGCCATCCATGGAACCTGTCATTTAAAACCTGTATTTTAATGGGGGGTCTGAAGTCTTACAGCAAGCGAGAAGGTGGGCTTTAGCACTTACAGTGGGGAGAACAAGTATTTGATACACTGCTGATTTTTCAGGTTCTCCCACTTGCAAAGCATGTAGAAGACTGTAATTTTTATCATAGGTACTCTTCAACTGTGAGTGATGGAATCTAAAACAAAAATCCAGAAAAATACATTGTATGATTTTTAAATAATTAATTTCCATTTTATTGTGGGAAATAAGTATTTGATACACCAGAAAAAGAAACTTAATATTTGGTACAGAAACCTTTGTTTGCAATTACAGAGATGAGACGTTTCCTGTAGTTCTTGACAAGGTTTGCACACACTGCAGCAGGGATTTTGGCCCACTCCTCCATACAGATCTCCTCCAGAGCCTTCAGGTTTCGTGGCTGTCGCTGGGCCACACGGACTTTAAGCTCCCTCCAAAGATTTTCTATTGGATTCAGGTCTGGAGACTGGCTAGGCCACTCCAGGACCTTAAGATGTTTCCTACGGAGCCACTCTTTAGTTGCCCTGGCTGTGTGTTTTGGGTCGTTATCATGCTGGAAGACCCAGCCACGACCCATCTTCAGTGCTCTTACTGAGGGAAGGAGGTTGTTGGCCAAAATCTCACGATACATGGCCCCATCCATCCTTTCCACAATACGGTGCAGTCGTCCTGTCCCCAAAGAATGATGTTTCCACCGCCATGCTTCATGGTTGGGATGGTGTTCTTGGGGTTGTACTCATCATTCTTCTTCCTCCAAACATGACGAGTGGAGTTTAAACCAAAAAGTTCTATTTTTGTCTCATCAGACCACATGACCTTCTCCCATTCCTCCTCTGGATCATTCAGATGGTCATTTGCAAACTTCAGACGGGCTTTGACATGCGTTGGCTTGAGGAAGGGCACCTTGCGTGCACTGCAGGATTTTAATCCTTGACGGCGTAGAGTGTTACTGATTGTTTTCTTTGAGACTGTGGTCCCAGCTCTATTCAGGTCATTGACCAGGTCCTGCCGTGTAATTCTGGGCTTATTCCTCACCTTCCTCAAGGTCATTGATGCTCCACGAGGTGAGATCTTGCATGGCGCCCCAGACCGAGGGAGATTATCCGTTATTTTGCATTTCTTCCATTTTCTAATAATTGCACCAACAGTTGTTGCCTTCTCACCAAGCTGCTTGCCTATTGTCCTGTAGCCCATCCCAGCCTTGTGCAGGTCTACAATTTTATCCCTGATGTCCTTACAAAGCTCTCTGGTCTTGGGCATTGTGGAGATGCTGGAGTCTGACTGATTGAGTGTGTGGACAGGTGTCTTTTATACAGGTAACGAGTTCAAACAGGTGCAGTTAATACAGGTAATGAGTGGAGAACAGGAGGGCTTCTTTAAGAAGAAGTAACATGTCTGTGAGAGCCAAAATTCTTACTGGTTGATAGATGATCAAATACTTATTTCCCACAATAAAATGGAAATTAATTATTTAAAAATCATACAATGTATTTTTCTGGATTTTTGTTTTAGATTCCATCACTCACAGTTGAAGAGTACCTATGATAAAAATTACAGTCTTCTACATGCTTTGCAAGTGGGAAAACCTGAAAAATCAGCAGTGTATCAAATACTTGTTCTCCCCACTGTATGCATTAACGTTTAGGGTTACAAAAATTAGGATCATTTATAAATTATTGTTTTAACTTTCATATCACAGAAATGAACACACACACACAACATTTTTTGTGTTTTAAAAAGCAATTTAGCCACTACATCAATGTTAGATGGTAGCCGTTAAAACATAAAACATCCCGAAGGCAGTGGTTGGAAGTAAATAAGCTAATACAATCACACATGTAAAATAAAATGGTACTGTTTATTTGTATTTATACTAATGATAGTGTTTATCTGAATTAAATAAACACGGTTTTCTCAGATAGCCTAAGACTTGGGTAAAGTACTATGTGTTACACAGAGAATTTCAAGGAGTTTAACATATAAATTCTGTTGCATTCTGAAACTAAAACACGGTGCCAAAAATATATATTTAACTTAGTTTGGAAACTGAGCAAATCAAAACTACATCCAACAATGTACTGTTTCCAGCATCTTGACAGATTAAAAATCTGTTTCTTACTATCTCAGTAATTCTTTAAAGAAAACTCCTTACATCTGTGTGATTTACATGAATGGCATATTTAGCTTTCAAAATGGCAAACTTTGGTTGCAACAAGGCTGCAGGTATACATCTACAAATCAATATACAAAAAACACATCCACACAAACATACACACACCACACTAAAATCATCACATACCATATTCACAAAAACACACACCAGCCCTGGCTTATTGCCTGGGCTGGCATAGTTCTGGGGGTAAGGCAGTATAAAGAACAGGTTTAGAGGTACTCCAAGTTCAGGCTGTTATCTGTCTACAGCTCTCTAGCCAGCATCTGAGCCTGTTTGAGCCCTAGTGGACCACCATGACTTTCCTCATCAGGTAAACTGTACTGCTTCCTATGTGACGCATCTGCCAAGAAGCTCTCAATGACAAACTGCAAACCAAATAAATAAGCCGAACAACGAACTGATTACCCCAGAGTCCAGACCTGAAGATTACTGAATTAGGATTACTTGGATCTTGAGAGGCAAAAGATGCAACCAACCAGACTGAACTTGACATTTCTTTGAGAAAGAACAGAAGCTTTAACACAGACAAGGGCTAAGCACATTAAATATTAAAACAATAATATTACATTTAGCTACTGTGAAATAATGTTCAGTTAAATAAATGTTTTTTTCTGCCTTTTATCTGACACTGAAAACACTGACACTGGGTTTTGATATTTGTACAGCTCTGTGCACTATACATACGCATACTGATAAGTAATGTATGTGTAAAGTTGTACAGGTATAGAGCAATGTTTTAGTAAGCAAATTTGTACTCTGCAGGTTTCACTTCCATTAAACATTATGTGTTTTATACAACAAGCAATCCATCCCTAATCACAGCATTACATCATATGTAATCCATTCCTAGTCAGCCTCTGGTAGATGGTGGGAAATGAATATCACTTAATTGTAATGAAACGCCACACTGACCCATACAACTACAAGTTAAATGTACATGTCTAAAGCACTTTTCTTCTGTAAAATCGGCATCTAAATGCACATGTTCTCACCTACTACAACTCCCTATAGAAAATAGTTTTAATTAGACCATAATAACATAACTAAGTTTCTCATTTTTTTATTTTGATTTATTTATTTTCTTCTCAAACTCTTTTTAATTTAGCAACCATTTGTTTACATCCTATATTATATTCAATATAACTTTTAAGTATTTGGCTCTGGTTAAACACAATTATGAATTTGCAAAGTTGGTTTTGTTTACAGTAAATACAGAAGTATTATACAGAGATATTTTCTTTTCCAACAACCAACACAGTTCCATCCTAGTGTTCTACTTGGTGATGCACAAGCATCTTGGAATGATGAACTGGCCACTGCCTGCCACTCGCAAATCACCTCAAGCTTTCTGGAATGAATCAGAAAAAGGACCTGTGTCCTTCAGTCTTCAGAGGGATTCAGATTTCTCCTCCATGTGTGGTAATCCTCGAGGTTTGCTGGCTTTTTTTGGCAGTAGAACGTAAGGCATCAATGCCCACATTGAAAGCGACTTCTCAAAGCACTAAAACTTTCATTCATAGCCTCATCTCTTGCTGCCAATGTCAGTAAATAAAATCCAAGGCCAATCAGTGGAGCAAGTGCAGCAAGGCAAGATTAGTTCCAGGCCGGGAGCTCAGCACTCTTGGAATGACTCTGGCTGAAACTAAGACTAGATAATAGAAATTGTACAGATTTAGTGATGTATCTACACAAAGTCAAATCCAACATAGTAAATGTCATATTCATTAAAACAGGGTTCAGTTTAAAACTCCATGGAAAAAAACCCTTAGCACTACATAGGCCGTCACAAGACGGTCCCAATAAACCCATTCGATGCTTGGAAAACCACAACTTCAATAAAAAGCTTGATTTCAAAAACTCCAAAGATGTACCAGTAAGATCTGACTTGGATTGGAACATCTTCTGTTTAGTTCTGAACTGAGCCAAAAATGGCTTTTCTAAACAGATTGTCATGTAGTTTGACAGAAGGTCACTATGACGTCACTGAGTAAAGATATAATTTTTTCCACTGTTATTAACATCTACTGATTTGGATCAGTAATGCTTTGAACTAATCTCAACACAGTGCTTTTTGACAAATTTTGTTTATTTCCATGGAAAAGTTGATAAACACTTGCAGAATACCAGAAAGACCGGAAATAACCGACCAAATAGCTGTTTAGGTCATCCTGTCCTTGTTGGCCTGCTTTGTTTTCTTGACAGTTGTGCTTCACTTCTCGTCCACATACAGTAACTTAAATTAAGTGCTCATAGCAAACTATTAAGATCTTATACCAGTGTTTTCAGCTATGAATAAAACACCTGTCCAGAACCATTAGTGATAATGTTCTTACCTGCCACAGGTTCTTTGGTGGGGAACAGCTTGTTGTCCACAGTCATGCTGATATCATAGAATACCTCTTCCTCATCTCTGTCTGCATCCAGCTGTGCAGAAAAGAAAGGGAAAACATGATTCAGCTTTATGAACCTTCTGATGACCATATGAGAAGCTCCTAATATAAGGTATTGCTTCTGAAACAATTCTAGAGTACAAGAAGTCTAAGCATTTAAACATAAACCTTTATGAAGTGTGACTCAGACTATGGTTAAGATTGTAGGAAAAATGATGCCCAAAAAGAAACCAATCCACACTGGTGACCAATTAGGTTATTTTAGGCTACATTTTGGCATATAGAGATGTCGCTAGTGGATCCCTGAGTGGATAAATATGATGACAATGAGAGAGACAGAACAGTGAAGGCATTTGTAGTAAAAGGCCACATCACAGTTGTCAAGTCTCAGAGCTAAAATTCTGGTACTCATCGGAAGGTTGTATTTACCAGAAGCTTAACTAGTGACTTTGTAAAGTTCAAGAGTTTGTTTATTGACATGCCTGCCAAACAAGATAAACTGCTCATAGCGCCAGAAAATATGATCCTGCTTTTATTTTGCTGTGTTAAAGGCTTCAGATATAAAGAAAATTCACTGTCAGTTGAGTGTTTTTAGCTCATTTAAAAAGGTTAAAGCTTCTATCATACATCACATCTTGTAAACTTATTTAACATCTACAGTCTCAAGTTTACTGGCTGTAAAAAACAGCTCTGTCTGCCATTCAAGCACAATTTACAAAAGGGACAATATTTCCCATATTCAGACGTAATTCAAACGCAGCATCAGTACTGTTAGCAAAGTTGTCCTTACCAGCAACAGCTGGATAAGCATGTCTTACCATCACCTGACAGTGACAGCACATTATATTAGTGAGAGAAAAAAAAATTAACCCATAGCAAAAGCAGTCTACAAAGCACAAACAGGAGCAGTGTAGCTGAAAAATTAGTGATATTTTCCCAGGACCTGGAATAACGTATATAACTGTGTCTGACAGAGCTGATAATGCTGCAACTACACAGTGGTGTGAAAAGGTGCTCTCTTTATGATTACTTGTTTCTTTGCATGTTTGTCTTTTAAACGTTTCAGATCATCAAACTAATTATTAGTCAAATACTACACAAGTAAACATAAAAAAGGCAATTTAAAAAAAAAGGTTTTTATTATTAAGGCAGAAAAAAATCAAACCTACATGGCCCTGTGTGAATGTGTTTGCCCCCTCTAACTAATAACTGGTTGGGCCACCCTTAGCAGGAACAACTGAAATCAAGCATTTGCGATGAGTCTTTCACAGCGCTATGGTCTTCACTTTTTTTTCTTCAGCCATTTAGAGGTGGACTTGCTGGTGTGTTTTGGATCATTGTCCTGCTGCAGAACTTCGTTTCAGCTTGAGGTCATGAACAGATGGCGGTACATTCTCCTTCAGGATCTTTTGGTAGACAGTGGAATTCTTGGTTCCATTTATCACAGCAAGTCCTCCAGGTCCTGAAGAAGTAAAACAGCCCCAGACCATCACACTATCACCATCATATTTTACTCTGCCATGCAGGCCATTTTTGACCAGTCTCTTTTTTATGGTGGAGTCATGAACGCTGACCTTAACTGAGGCAAGGCCTGCAATTCTTTAGATGTTGTTGTGGGGTCTTTTGTGACCTCTTGGATGAGTGGTCGCTGCCCTCTTGGGGTAATTTTGGTTGGCCGGTTACTCCTGGGAAGGTTCACCAATGTTCCACGTTTTCGCCATTTGTGAATAATGGTTCTCACTGTGGTTTGCTGTGGTTTTGCTGAGTCCCAAACCTTTAGAAATGGCTTTATAACCTTTTCCAGACTGACAGATCTCAATTACTTTCTTTCAGGTGCAATAAACCACAGTTACGTTTTAACTGGGGGTCCTGTTTTTTTTACACAGGATCATGTAGGTTTGGATTTTTTTCTCCTTCATTTAAAAACTGAATTTTATGTTTATTTGTGTTGTCTTTGACTAATATTTAAATTAGTTTGATCTGAAACATTTAAGAGTGGCAAACATTCCAAAAAATAAGAAACCATGAAGGGGGAAAACACTTTTTCACACCACTGTAGATGTGGCAATACTAGGCTACCCATAAATCACACGGCTGAAAGATTGAAAATGAATATATTGTTCTAAACTGCATGTGGAGTTCAATCCTGGAATTGCTAAGAACCAGAATCGATAGGTGAAATATGATTTGGAATCATTAAATTCAAAAGATACACAACCCTACTCCTCTCACCAACTCCTTACTTCTCAGAAAGAGGATGGACTGGCCAGATGCCTGTTTATAGTTGCTAGCAACTCCAACTGCAATTTAGAAAGCCTTTTAAAAGCACTCCACTACCTTGTTGCCCCAACACACATGAACTGGTTAAAATGAAGCTGAAAAATCTCAAGATATGGGGAGGCACAGGAGGCACAGGCCCCCCCACCAACCTCTCCTCTGTTTCCATGACAACAGACTAAAAGGAGCCACCGCGTAGCATGCAATGCGTGGGAGTGTCCCTCGAACCTCAGGAGGCTGCCAAGCTGCTCCTCAGGACGAATAAGGGATGCAGCAATTTGGGTCTGGGGACCTAAGATTAACTTTTAGCCTCTTAACTTTTAACTGTTGGCTTCAAGTATTTATATATCATAATACTCTAATTACTGATTCATTAATGATCACTAATTATCATTCAGTTTAAGTACAACTCATGCTCACCTGGAAAAGTGTGCATGACATGAAAGTGCAGTTGACAATATGAAACCACTAACCAGATACTGAAACCTTAATTGCATACTTTAAGCATCCTGTTCAACGACATAAAACATCACTCTGATAAATTTCTTCATAGCTTTTTCTTCAATTTGGTCAAAAATATTCTTTACTCCTATCTTCAGTACTGCACTTTAGGTCAAAACACAGTTCAAGTTGAGGCTACACAAAAAAGACACTAGATATGGCTGCCTCCTTATAGGATGGCTGTCAGAATTCTTAGTTGGATTTTTATTCAGTTCCTCCCCCAATTTAGTCATTGCTAATTCCCACCCACAAGCTACCACACAGTGTCCCCAAGCTATTACACAGTGTCCTCAGTAGGGTGAGCGCTCCTTCCTCTCTGTGTCTGAACACACAGATTTGATACATCAATGGGATTCAAACTCACTAGTATGTAGTATATCTCTTGTCACGCACAGACAATGCTATTTGTCTGAGCATGATAAACTTTTATAGCACGTCACACTTCCCTGAGTGTAATTATAGATTTTTCCTAGATAAAGAAACATGGGGGACTTTGTGACTCCGGCGTGAACCAAATGTCTGCTCCCCAATGATTAAGTCCGATGTTGGTAACCAGGCCTGGGTCTGAAAATGGACAACAAACAAAGTGGCTCAGGTGGAGTCACACAACACATTTCCAGCCAATCAGTAACAGGGGGAGTTGTGCTTGTGCACAGGTTTGGGGGAATGGTAGGGGCTATGTACTGAACTTTAAGCAGTGTCAAGAAAGAGCGATGGCTGAGAAACAGAGATGATCTGAAGAACAAAGATTGAGACCTGCTGCACAATTTCAGGCTGAATAGGATTTTTTTGACTTAAACTAAGTTGAGAACATTAAGTAAGATGCATGCTTTTAAGGTTGACCAAACATTTTAAGTTGCCCTGAAATTTGATAACAGTTTGGATGTTTGAATGAATCAAACATTCATGTGACGCAACAAATGAAATAAAGCTGGCCTGTCTTAAACCACATCACTTCAAGGGCTTAACCTGTTGTACAGAATTCAATAACCTAGCAGCACAGTATAATCACAATGTCTGCCTAAGTCTGCTATTTCATCATTTCCTCTATTCAGGCATATTAGGCTCCAACATTTCCTACAGCTAACTGACCAATGTGGACATAACTATTTTACTCAAGTGGGTGTAGAGCAATACACTTATTCCTGGCTGTAATATGGAGAAGAAGCAGTGGCTGGTGCATCAGCACTGTTACCTCATTATCCCATATTATGTACAGCAGCATCTGCTAGCAATAAAGTAGGGCACCCATGTGCAGCAGAGTAATGTTTCCTATAAAGGGGTCATTTCAGTACTCATTAAAAGGACTTGGGCTTTTCCAGCTCCTGACACCATATCCCCTACGGAGACAGTAGGAGACTGAGAAACCTTAGCCCCTGAGACTTGTTAATTAAATTGATCTGTTTCCTGGAACGAATGGGAAACTTCAATCAAAGCAAAACAAACAAATCTGTGTGTGTGTGTGGAAATCCTCTGTGCCCATTAAAAGGTTTAGCACAGGCCTAATCTTCAGAGGGCCTTAGTCAACTGCCTTTGACTAAGTAAAGGTTACATCAGCAAAGCAACTTCAAAGTGTTTAATTTAGCTGTTGAGTTGATGCATTTCATGTGTGTAGCTATTCTAAGAATTGATCATTTAAAACCAGGATGAAAAGGACCTGAGCGTGCCTTCTGACATTACACGTGAAACTAGAAGATGGCTGTTTACTGGTGAAGCCTGTGGAAAATAACCAACCAATTACCAAATTAAGTGAGAGTTAATTAAAGGCGTATAAATATTGGTTGCCAGATCAATGGTTTGCAGCTCTTTATGACTTTGTAATGTTTTGAATTCAGGTTACTTAACTAACTTAATTGGGGTTCGATTGGTTGTTCTGCTCCACACCATAGTGTAACAAGTTAATTAGTGGCTTTTAAGGTTTGCATAATCATTATTATTGATTTTCTCCCGATGTAATCATGGTTACAGCATTGCCATCGCAACACAGACAGGAAAACAGATCAAAGAAAATGGTACATAATGTAAATAAATCAAATAATGTCTTTTCTCAACCTTTCACAGGTTGCACATTTCCACACCTTCTCATCTCTACAGACATTCCACACAGAGGTTTAAATACCTTTGCCGTTTATTAAATACTTCTAATTAAGAACTGAATTATACCGCACTCGTCATATGGCATTCTGAGGTGCATAGCTTTCTCCTTCTCAGAATTTTTGCCACAGCCTTAGTAAAAAGGTAGATCAGAGCCAGCCACACAGCCCAGCGAGACTGACACTGAGTCACAGCCGAATTCTCAGATACTCCCAGGACTGCTCTGCTCTTCACAAGAATAGGTACGAACGCAAAGGAGCTGACAATAGAAGAGCCTGCGACATATGAAAAAAAATACATCCTGGGTTTCCAAAGATATGTCCTGGTTAGGTGCTTGGTAAGACTGAGCTTGTGCTTAAGCACATCATGCTTCTGGATGGTGATGCAGCTGAATATGAGTAAAAAAATGTATCACTTCATCGTCAGTTGTACGAGCAGTGCTGCCTGCCCACAGGCAGTCTTGTCTGAATGGGTGTGCGTAGGTTTCCCTTGGGTTCAAAACATTGTCCTCAATATTGTGCTAAATATTTCAAAATGTCATATGGGGGTTCAGGCCCTTGCAGAATCATGAGAAGTCTTTTCATTCTTAGACTAAACTAAGAGAGTCTGAACCTTCAAAACAGTAAAACAACAGGTCAACCAACAGTGTACTGCTATTCCAGATTATATTAGGGGAAACTGTGTCATCAGTGACAGATTCCAGAGTGGGAACTCGAGTCAGTGATAATAGGATTTGGGTGTGAACTCAATAATGATGATCACAATGAGATCAATACCATCACCCTTTGGGGGCAAAACATCTATTAGATGTTGTTCAAGATCAATAGCACTTGCATTATGTGTGGAAACGCTTTCTATAGATAATATTGATAATTCTGAGGACAATGCCATTAGCATTTTCAGACAAACTCTTTCTTTGGATTGGGCTTAACTGACAAATTTGTTTTTTGAGTTGTTCTGGCATCTGCATATGTTCACAAGGGGGGGGGGATTTTCCCACTTGATTTTAGCTAATCATGGAAAATACCATTAGCAGTTCAAGGAAAACTCTTGCTTTAGATTATGCTAAATGCTGACACTGCTGCAATAGCTGTATGGCACTGAACTGTCCCTTAAGATCTTAGAGGGGAGCGATTGCTATTACACATGGGGTTTAATTATCACTTCATTAGTCCTTGAAATATGCATTGATGAGATCAGATTGCACTCAAACAGCTTTCATGTTAATTTCCGCATGATTTGTTAAGAGGTTGCGTTAGTTTTTTTCCAGTCGTGGTGTACAAAGATCTGATACCTGCTGCTCTTAATGAAAGCACCAAGCTCACCACATGCCTCCTCTAAAGCAAACGTAACATTATTGCACATATTAATCATTAGAAAATCCTGGGGACACCCCAGGCACAAGCACTGTTAAGGCCACTTATCTCTCATACGCAAAGCCACTCTGGACAGCCCAGATTTGGTCTTGAATGCCGTAGTAGTATTGCAGTATTAGGAGTTGGTTTTTCCACAGTGGGTTTGTTTTGGTACTGAGAGGTTTTATTCATGTAATCCTGCTGCACTATTAAAGACTGTATTAATGAATATATATATATATATATATATATATATATATATAATACATAAATATTTCACTTCTTCTTTGGCTTTTGTAGTATGTGCTTCACCTCCCACATCCAGTAGGACTTGCTGTCTCTCTCAAAATCAGACATGCACAGACTTTAGTTGAAACAGGAGCCGTATCTACATTTACATTTAAGGCATTTAGCAGACGCTCTTATCCAACTTACAACAGTGCTTAGTGTTTCGATGGATTTAGAGTCTAAAACTCACCATGAGCTCAGACACTGCCCGAACAGGGGCCAGTGCTGGTACCTAGAGAGAGGTATCTACAGTAATATATAGTAATGACATGCACTCAGTAACCATTTTGCTACTAATATTTAAAGTTTTAAAATAATGAAATATGCAGTTTGTCCTTTACACACTGATTAAATCCACAGTACATTCAGAAAAACAAAATCTACAAATGTGTTATATGGCTTTAGACAATGCAATGATTTGCATCTGATTTCCGTTTTTTTGTCTGTTTGTTTGCTAATGAAAACAATCCTATTTCTCCAGAACTGTGTGGACTAGTGATTGGACAGTGCAATGCTGTTTGTTTAGCCCATGGCATTTTGCTTCTTAATTTGGTATTTCTTCAGAATTCAGGGGGAAAAAAAGTCAGACTTTGCAATTAGTCTTTCAAATGCATTCTTCTAACAATACTAGATATAGGAACATACTGTCAGGAGTTATGCTTCTAAAATGTATTACTAGACCAACCTAGAAACACAACATGCAGCCAAGCAATAAATTCAAGATGCAGGGTGAATTGGATTTGTGCAGCCTTGTCTCATCCTGAAAATGTAGACCGGAGAAGCCTATTTCTGCCTTGGGGAGAGAAATTGCATCAGTTTAAATGTAGCTCAGGGAAAACCCTCATTCATTATGACAGAGCATTCAGCTGCTCCTCTGCTGGACATGAGAAATATACCTCATTAAGCAAAACAGAACTACACTTAGGCACACAAGCTCACCACAATACTTTAACACTCAGTGTACCTGAACTTAGTTGTTAAACATGAATTAGGTGATGTTATACTTCTTTAGTTTAGTTTTTAGTTTCAAAGAGGCTATTTATTACAAACTGCAGGTACTGGGAGAAACCTATGGAGAGATATGTGGGGGCAGCAGAACAGATAAGCAGATAGAAATGGTTACAGTTATGCTGTTTGTAAAATTACGTAAACAAATTACTTATTTTAATTGTTAGGATATGTGTAATATATCTTCATATTTATTATTTCCTGATTATTTTTGCTGTATTTTGTCTTTTAATCTCTTTACTGCATACCTGTCTATTGCGGCTATGTAACTAAAGGTTTTTAATCATTGGCACTAGACTGTGATAGTGACTATTTCGTTAGAACCTTTACCTTTACTACACAGGTAAGTACACATATGATCAAACTGTCTTTCATTAAGTGCTGGAAAGGTTCATATGCATTTGAAAAATGCTCAATCCCCACCAAAGTAATATGTAAACAACCCCTTAAACCTGATACACATCAGACAAAATGCAATTTAAGTTCCACTAATATCTTCGTATTGCAGAAACTGTTTTAACAACTTTATTAAATGCAAATGTTAGACTTACATGCAAATGTTTGCATAGTCCAGTTTCATGTGTTCTTAGTGGCATTCTAAATGTCTTTATAGCATCTACTATTTAAGCTGAAGTGTACTTTCGCTGAGCATTTGCTTTGATGAGTGTAGCAGGAAAAGCGCTTTTCCTCAAACCATTTTTTTCGAACAAGCAACCTTGTCAAGATATCAAATGTTGTTATTGGAATACAGTGACACTGGTGGTATTTGGATTCAATACAGCACAATAGCACAATAAACAATTACCAATGAGGTAAACAATAAAGTGTAAGACAAGCTAAAAGGTTATCTTTGATACGGTTAGTGGAATGTATAGGCTGTGTAATGTTTTCTATAAAGCAGCACATAATCTGCCTCTATAGAAGCACATCTATACGTATGTTTGGAAATTTGAGGCCCATTTCAGAGACGCTGCTAAAAGTAAATGCAAATAGATCACTGTTTCCACCAACTACTACAATTCCTGAGTTTCAGTCACTGTGTGTGGAGGAATACAAACCCTTATTTATACCTAACAGCTTTCAGCAGAGCAGTTTTGACAACCCTCTGTCAGCTGTGTATGGCTATAGCACCAACAGTTCTGATACACCAAGTGAAGCTGGCAGTGGCCCATTTAACAAGAGCTGAAGTTACTGTCCTACTTCTCTGTTGGCCAGCAAACCCCTGGGAATTTGTCCAAATGTAAAAACTTTTTTTGTGATTTTTTTTAGGCTTTTTTATTTTTGGCTCGATATTTTGATTTAAAATGTGCTTGTCTGCCAATGATAATATTTTACCTGCAGACTACTGTCTGAACAAAATATATTAAAATCTTTTTTAAGAAAGATTTTTTAAGAGCAAGAAAGAAAAAAATTAACTGTTTAGGATTTGTATAGATATAAAATACTGCATTTATTTATCTAAATTGTTAGTTGATAGTTAGCATAAAAAATAACTTTGTAGTGTGTTCCTTATTCCTACCAACAATTCTAGCAATAATATCACTCATGGTTTAAGAATTTGTAGCATGCTGGCTGCTTCAGGTTCCTCGCTATGTTGACAAAGTAATTGTGGCATATGATAATTCCAAACACCCTCTAACAACCCAACGACAACAAAGCTGGTGCCAAACAACATGGTGCCACTTTCCACCACTTTTCCACAATTCCCCTTTTTACAACTCTACAGTCCACACTTGAGTGATTTTATTTGCTGCAGATAAAAAGATGTTCTCTTTCTATCTAATTTGAGGGTTACCGTGGTTAGAATGCTGACAGTTCTGACTGACACTAGACTAAACGTTCAGCATGCAAATGGCCTGCAAATTTTTTTTTCCTGTCAGTATACTCTTGAAAGGCACCGGAAAAATGCATATCAAAATAGCTGTGTGTCTTGCCCCGTATATATAAACCACAGCTCATCTTGCTCACCATAAGCACGTCAATGGCTTTTTTTTTTGCACACATTTATAGGGGTTTAAAAAGGTCAACTACAGGGAATTTAGAGAAATAAAACATCAGGAAAAATGTGTATATGTTAACATACGTGTACATCATACATCATAAAGATTTAAATCCATCAATTGAAATGTATCTAACCACATTCCAAAGCAAATGAAACGACATTAACCTCATTATTGGCTATCAATAATGGTAACCGCAAATGGAGCGAATCTCTCTTGCTTTAATTGACCTTGCCAGTGCATTAGGTGAAAGTCTGAAGGGGGCACTTTAACAGCATTTTTAATGGGGAGAGTTATCAATCGCTTCTGAGCTTGGCACTAATGAATGCGCCCTTATTTGCAGGATTATGAAACAGCCTGTTCTGTGTCTGCTTGAGGTGGTGGAACTAGGGAATGAAAAGAAGTTAAATGGCTAAAATTACCTTGACCCCACTCCTTGCGTGCATTTTACTAATGCATTTATTAATCTATTCTATTAGTCTTCTGTAGGAGATGCCACAGCATCACAGCTGAGACTACACATTCATTCCATAGTGTAAGGCTGAAGGCTTAAAAACAATTTGTACGAAGCTTCTGTGAAAAATGTCTGCAGCATTAAACTTCAATATAGTCCTTTAACATACTGACCTCTCAAGGATGCATGGACGCTATGTTTTATTTCACTAGATCACAGTAAAAGATGACACTTCAGCTAGTACACTATGTGAACTAAGTGCATTTATTCTACTATTCCAATCAACCACAGTGCAGAAAGGCAGGTGGGAATAAGCTGTTCAGGCAGACAGCAGTGCTCTGGTTTATTTACACTCTGTTGAGACACACTCGCTCAGAAGGAGAATACACTCCTGTCAGAAGTGAGGATTTCAAGAGTTTCCACACATCCTCAAGGCTTGTTGACAGGCAATATTGGGGAGGCAGACAAAGTGAATTTGAAATAGTACAGTAGGTTGCTTTTTCTATTATTCTGCATGGCTCCTGCTACTGCCTTTCTAGTTTCCAGCTAAGATTGAGTATTGGCAGCCACTTAATGATTCAATATGTATCATGAACACAAACAAGATAGGCTAAGAAACACTACACACACTGCATAGAACAAAACAACACTGAGGTCATGTCAGAAGCAGAAAAAGATAGTCCTGTGACTATGCAAACGCAGTGGCGACTGGTTTTTACGCAGAAATTATTTTCTAACTCAAAGCACATCTGATTCGGTGTTGGTGGTTTTTCTTCTGTTAGCAGAGTTACATATTACCCTCCTGATGTTCTGAATCCAGCCTCGACTCGAATCCAGACTGTATGTAACCCCCGTTTTCAGTGCTACAGTTCCCAGTACATATTTGTGGTTTGGGTCACTACAGGTTACACAGCATGGATAAACAGTTGCCAATCCAGTGATGGGTGGAAAGAGGGATGTGTCTACTGTGGTTAAAAAGGCTTGGCACAAACCAACACATCTGTTTCACTACACAAAACCACAAGGCAAGTCATTAGTTCCCACGCAGCAGTGAATGGCTTAGCCTCCATTTAAAATTGACAGGGATGCTCTCACCTCTTTTTTTATGTCTTTGGTTGCTGTAATGTGGCCGTCTGTGTTTGTCAGTGGTAACAGCAAGTGGTGGTGAGGGATTAGAAATGAGGGGTATATCAATGCAAACCGCACAAAGCTGGATCTAGTCGGATTTTTCCACTATTCACTTATCATAACCATAATTCAGTACTGCCCTAAAAAAGGTTATGGTGCTAAGTCTTTGGATATTCCTACTGACCAGTACATTTACATTTTTGAACAGTCCGTTTTAGATATTTAAAAAAAAAAAAAAAAAAATTAAATTAAATATCCTAATTGTCCTTTTACCTCAAATGTATTTTAAGAAGTCCAGGTACATTTAAGGTATGAAATATGCTTCTTTAGTTTTGCACTAGAGCTTCGGTGTAAGCACACTGCTGCATGTCTAAATTATCAACTCAGTCTGCATAATGATAATCATATAAGCATTACTAGTCAGATATATATATGGACAGATTTAAAGAAGCAAATCATTTGGGGTACAAGAAGACAAGTTTTTGAAAGTCACGCCTCCTGACTACTGCCAGCGTATCTGCTTTAAACCAACAAAATATCCCTTTTATGTGTCTTTCTCTCTCAGATATGGACCTTGTATTGATCTTCCAAACAGTCAGCTCTGGCGGTACAGAGAAATTCCGCATGAGTCTAATTTGGTTTAACGCTGCAGCATTTGCCCTCCAGCCTTCGTCAAGAAATGAACAGTTTCTAGGGAGAAGGAATGGGCTCAGCTGGAAAGAGCCATGCTTGCTCGCTATTAGTCATACACACACTTGGCCACGCAGTACAGCATGCTACATAGATTTGACATTCAGCATAGACGGCTTCCTGTTTCTTTTCCCCCCTCCATGCATCATTGTTCAGAGAATTTTAGCCTTCTTTGGTTTCCATGGTTACCTAATGTACACCCAAGGGATTTGAGGCAATAGGATGGATTTATACATCGCTCCCATGTTACTTGGGTTTAATTAACTGAAATGAGCTGCTTCTAGTTACAGTTGAAGCTCCACTGGGACACTGTTACCCATGCTGAGGCAGACTGCCTGTATTTCATGACAGTTAAGTTAGTGGCTGCTGAACTGCTGAGCTGCAGACAATGGTATAATGATACAGCAAAGCCTGAATACAACAGTTAAATAGTTGTCACTCTCCAAGAAAATTCTCCAGGTATAACCAAACTGGGGTCCGTCACCCTGTTCAGCACCCAGTCAAAACCGTTTAATATGTCTCCCTGAGAAGATTAGGCTCCTTGTACTAAAGTGCATCATCACTGCTCATACCATATCTAAGCAAGTAACGCAGAACATATCAGAATGCTATATGGCACTAACGTCAGGTTTAACCTGTCATAGGCTTTCTCTGTTAATAATGTTAATTTCTCAATGCTTTTGCTGCATTCATTTGATATTTAAAAAGTGCAATTGCGATACATGGAAAAAAATCAGGATTTTTATTTTGTCTGTAACATAATCTATCGTTCTTAACAAGAAACCGGAGGTACAGGGATAGAAGTCAGTCATGCGTCACATTTTATTGTTACTTGAAACAAAACAAGCACTTACTAATCCTAAATATAATGTATTTAGTCTCAAGTGACAGATTTTCCTCACATGCCTCCTACAACAAACACAAACAAACAGCACGGTGAAGAGGTAGAACTAAACTCAGGAGGAGACGAAAGTGTTTTTAAGATAAATGTCCTGACATTTTCCAGCTCTTAAAGATGCATGGTGAGAAAAGGCTACAGCCTTTCTAAATGGAAAATGCTCAAAGAGCCCTATATGGCAAAGAAACATGTTCTCTTGCGTAACAGGTCCAGTGACAAATAATATGCAATAAATATTTCCACAGTTACACAGGTTGCAGCATTTACGAAATTAAAGCCTGACACATGACAAGTACAAATTACTGATTAACCAAAACAGAAATTATGTCATACATAAAACATTTTATTGCTAAACGAAGAGATTTATTTTCTTTCATAACGTAAGTGAGTAATGCACTTAGTATTATCTGCTGTAGTTTGAATGAGTTTCTATGGTGAAACATGCTGCCAAAACCTGCTAAACAGAAGCCCTCTGAGGCTCGTGGTAATGCTGAAATGGAGGCTCTGCTCCCTGAAGACAAGGTAGATGAGGCTACAAGCGTTGAATCTCCTCCAGCTTGGGCTACATCTCTAATGGATGGGCAGAGTGAAGTTTTGGCTCGGCTTGTTTCCATTGAACAAACTCTTATGACTGTGCAGGCAATGCAGGCCGAGTTTGCAGAGAGGCTCGACACAATGGTAGACTGAGCATCTACGCAGGAGATATGAGTTAAAATTAGGATTATCTTTGTTCCCAAGGGTTTAGAGCAAGGATGGCTGATGGACTTTGTGATGGGTTTGTTACCAAAGCTACTCAAGAGCACCCGTGTCTCAACTTTCAGGGTAGCCCAGTTGCTATATTTCCTGATTACTCCAAAGCCGTTCTTCAGAAGCAGAGGGATTTTTCGGATCTTTTAAAAGAACTCTGAAACCGAGGGGTCTCTCATTTTTTTTGGTTTCCTGCCAGGCTTCAGATTGACAGTGGGGGTCACTCTGGGACCTTTAATGGAAGTGGAAGAAGCGAGGCGTTTTCCCCTAGCAGAATTAAAGGATTCAATTCGGTGTGGCAACGACTTGTAAAAGTGATTTCAACACTGGTGGCATCTCAATAGCTTCTTGAAATGTCAAGGGACTAATCCAATTAAATGTGGGCAGGTGTTTTCTCATCTTAAATCACTAAAGGTGGATATAATTTTTCTTCAGAAAATGCACATCCCTCCAACTCATCAACCCAACTTAGGGTTAATTGGACATCCTAAGTTTACCAAGCACCATTCTCATCTAAAGCCAGGGGTATTGCCATTCTTTTTGCACTTTGTGGCAAGGAAAGCAGATCCACATGTTAGACATATGTCATCAGAGTATATTAATTATTTTCTTATAACATTACTTAATATTTATGCCCCTAATTTTGATGATCCTGCTTTCTTTCGCAAGGTGTTTAATCTTATCACTGACACATCATCCGGTGTTGTTACAGGTGGCGACTTTAACTGTGTTTTGGATCCTTATCTGGACAGGCTCTCTTCAAATCCACCCTCTGTCTCAACTTCAGTCCAGGTGTTGAATAATTTGGTTCAGATGAAGAATATGGTTGACATAGGGAGGTTGCAGCACCCCATAGATATTCATTTTATTCTCACGTACATAAATCCTATACTAGAATCAATAATTTTCTGATTTCTTCAGAGTTAATACTAAAGTTGCCAACACAAAATTTCACAACATATTGATCTCAGACCACAGCCCACTCACACTTTTCTCTGAGAACCATCTCTCTGATATTGTTCCCTAACAGACTATAACTAGCATTTTAACCCTCGTCTGCTTACAGATCCAAAGTTTATAACATACAGTAATTCAAAGCCGGATGATTTTTTAGCTTTTAATGATACAAGTGAGCCCTTTTAGCATTTGAATCCTTTAAAAAAAAAAAGATTAATAAAGGGTTGGATGAAATAGAGAACATACTTCCATAACTTTAACAAACATACAGACATCCTTTCTTGCAATCTGACTATAACAAAATATTAAATATAAGTCTAATTCCATACTGAGCAAGATAAGACTATAATGCCCAAATTAAAACAAAAGTATTTTGAATTTGGTGGCCAGACAGTTAAAAAGTGTTTTAGCAAAACAGGCAATATATAAGTCAAAAGGTGGCAGTCTTGTTACAGATCCAAAAGGTATGAATGGTTGCTTTACAGAATTTTATTCAGATCTCTATTCTAGTAAGTATGCAGCTTCAGGTAATGATATTGATCTTTTTCTGGACAATTTGGACATTGCTAAACTTTCAGATGTTGCAAAAAACACTCAAATTTACAGAGACAGCTGTTCTTCAGGCAATCAAATGGTTTCCATCCGGTAAAGTAGCTGGCCCTGATGGGTTTGATGGTGAGTTTACTAAAAAATTTTCTGCTAAACTTGCTCCTTTGATTTTGAAATAAAAAACTTCCCAATTCTTTGAATGAGGCAAGTATATGTCTCATCTTAAAGAAAGGGAAGGATGATACTGACCCAGCCTCTTTTAGACCTATTTCCTTATTAAATTATGACAAAAGTTAAGATTTTGGCATGTAGACTGGCAATACATATCTCTGAAATTATACATCTGGACCAAACTGGGTTTATAACGAACATTTTCTTTTTCTAATTTCTAATTTTCTATATTCAGCTCACAGCGTGGACTTTGGAGACTTTTTTATTTCTTGTGTGAGGATGCTATGTCTCTATCCAACCTCAATAATTCTAACCAATTGTACTCCTCCCCCTTTGAATTGCACAGAGACCCACTGTCTCCCTTGCTTTTCAATGCCCTGGAGCCACTAGCCATCCGAATAAGAATTCATCCACAAATACATGGTATTACATTTAGGGAATGTAGAATGTTAGTCAGTCTCTATGTTATTGACTTACTGCTGTGTATCTCAGATCCAGCCATTTCAGTTCTTAGTCTTCTAAATTTCATACATTTGCTGAATAAATTTGGTAAATTATCAGGATATATTATTAATTCGACAAAAAGCCTCTAACTGGAAACTTGGATCCACTTTTTTTTTTAAATACACCGCCTTTTTAAAGTGTTTGGTAAATATCTTACATATCTTGGTCTTAAAGTGCCAAGAAATCCCAAATAATTGTTTAAGTTACATTTTTTGAGTATGGTAGATACACTTAAGGCAGATATTTAACGCTGACATTTGCTTCCTTTGCCCATGTTAGGCCGGCTTAATGCAATAAAATAGTGATACCACCAAGATCTATGAATATGTTTAAAACCTCCCTATTTCTGTGACAGGCATTTTAAACAAAAAATACTTAATTATTCTATAGTTTGTATGGGGTTATACAATCGCACGTATTTCAAATGTTTTTGTATTTTCACTTACAAAAGCCCTCTATAGCAGGATAGGCGATGTTGGATGAATCTGGAGTCATCTTTGTCAGGATTTTTTCATATTTAAGGTCTCCTAAGGATGTGGTTGGTAATAATTTTATACTGAGGAATTCACTAAAGATCTTGAAACAAATTAAGGACTTCCTCACAGTTTCTCCAACCTCCATATATACACCTCTTTTTCATAATCATCTTTTCCCATCTACTACTATGGATCATGCATGTCCCACTTGAGCTGAAAAAGGGCTATGTTGTATTGGAGATCTACAAATTTGCAACATTTGCTCAGCTTGGCTATTCTAGTCTGGTTTGGTATATTTTTTGGTCCAATATATTTGCATTTCTTTCTAATTTATTTGACACTTGTGCGTCCCCTAACCCTATCATTGCAATTTGCGGCTATTCAGAGTCTATAGCTGTTTTTCCTCGAACTCAGCAGCAGGTTCTAATGACCAGTATGGTTGCAGTCAAAAAGATTATTCTTTTTAATTAATCTTTGGCTCCTTGTTTTAAAAGATGGCTGTATGAGAGAAAGCACATTGTTTGTGATTGAGGTGATGTGTGATTGAGGTGATGTGTGATTGAGGTGTTGTGATAGGAAAAAACAGAAACATTTTCATTTAATATGGATTATTTTCTTGGACAAATTAAAGGCCTTTAATGGTTTGATGTTTTTTTTTTAATATTTAAATTCCTCCCAGCCATGGACTGTATGGCAGTGGAACTGCATTCTCTTGAGTAATGAAGCTCCATCCACTACCTTTGGGATGGGTTGGGGTAGTGTTTGTGATCCAGAACTGATCTCTTGGCCTCACTAACTCTTTTTTAGACTCAAACAGCTGACTCTTACCGTGACAATGAGACCTTTCTCCTGGAAGTACTTCACCAGGGGGACAGCATTTTGTTTAAAGTTAGCCAGTCGCCGCTCTGTGGCTTTGGGGTTGTCATCGGGACGACCTTGCTGCTCTGCTCGCTTCTCTAGGCGCTCCTTTAGACGCTGATTTGAACAGGACAGAAAGACCACCAGATCTGGAGTACAAATCTGCAGAATCAGAGGATAAGAGTACTGTATTAAACATTGATTTACGAACAGTGTTCAGAACATTTTACAGTCGCCGCACAATAAACAAAAATAGGCCTGCCAAGATTCCATGAAATTCTATACTGTGCTTATATTGTTGAGACTGAGACTGTATTATGAGACAAGTTAAAAAAGTGGTCACCAACCCTCTATATCTACTTTCCTACAGAGTTTAGATACAACCTGAATATCTGAATAGCATGCTATCCTCCTATTACTAATGAATATGATTCAGCCAATCTAGAACATCTGAGGAGGTTTGGTGGAAAAAAACTGGTGATGCTAGACTCTGCAGAAAGGCAGATCTCAAGTACCAGAGTTGATGATCACCGCCTCAACATATATGAATGTGTAGGTAATATGTTAAATAGATTTGTTGACATTTTTTTATTCTGAGTTTGGCACATTTAATGTCTGTTTTTTTTTGTTCAAGATATAGTGTATAGAGGGTATGTGTTAAAGTCAGTTTTCCACCAGAATATGCCCCTTCAGATGGACTGATTGCAAAACATTCTGCAACAAGGTTGCATCACCCACTCTTTGTGTGTAGGATACAGAGGTTATCATCATACATGTCTTCAATAAATGCCAACAAAAATGTTACACAGCATATAAACGTAAATGAATTATGCTAAATATTTAATTGGCATGCCATCAACAAAGTATCTAACTTTTAGTTATATGACCTTACACAAAAATCCAGCACACCAAATGGCATCTCCAAATCCACCAAAGTCAGTTTCCTATATATATCTTCTTGTTCAGATTTTCCCATTCCAACTTAAATGGTGCAGCTGTACCAGTCTGGTGCCTCAAGCCTGCACCAGCTGTTGAACAAGAAGCTGACCTCAGCTTTACGTGATCCATTTACTAATCTTCTGGCCATCCGAAATAAAAGCTCTGAATTCCAGTTGAATCTATTTGCAGATTTGTAATTTTTACTCTGGCCTTAGAACTTCTTAGTGTTCACAACATACAACACCAGTTTTTCAAATCCATTTCTCCTTCTCTCTCCCACAGATACAGAGGTATGTTTCTTCCTCCTTGTTGTCAAAGAAGTTGAGCGCTATACAAGCATGCCTTTAATTTGTTCCCAATTCCTTCGTTTGTTCTTCACCAGGCAGCAGAGAGTGAGTTTATGGGTATACAAAAATAGCATTCGGTGAGAGAGCTCCAACTGAAAACAACTTCACATAACAAGAACATCCTAAAAATGAGACACGCATATCAAGTATGCTCTTAACAAAGCATCTGTTCCTGTTTAAAGTTTGCTCTGCTGTACTGATTTCACAATTTGAATGAGCTACATGGAGCTGAAATAAGAACGAGGCACTCAAACATCTAGTCTATGTAGAGCAAAATTCATCATTTTAACCAAAAAATATCGCCTTCTCAATATTTGACCTGTTAAAATCCTTTGGGAGACTATACTTAATGAATCATTCTCTGAAAAAACAAGTGTCCGCTGAAGAAAACTGTCCATGGGCCTTTTTAATGACAACAGACAAGTCATGCTGATAAGTCTTACAGAGGTTCTGCAAGCAAAAGGACCAGATTATGTAGAGCTTCTATTCTCACTGTAATATCGGCATTTTAAAGGAAACAACCATTTACCTCAGCTCTCTCTTTAACACTGACAAGGAGATAATAGAAACAGAGTTATGCAAGCCATTTAGCAACTTAGCAAATTTAGACCTGACATTCTTTTGACAGCAGGGGTTTACAGGTCCACTCTGTTAATTAAAAATAGATGTGCTGAATAATAAGATGTGAAGTGGAGAAAATATCACAAGGACCTTAGTTTGGCCTCACCCAAATGATGCCAGGTCAGAAAAGTGAACAGCTCTCTGTTTGTTATACATATACTGTATAATATTAATAATTTCAATATTTAATAAATGTTATTAAATATTTATATTTGTCTGTGCTCCTGACAGGCTTTTGGGAAAATATTAAACAAACCTGTCCTGTCCTTATCCAGAGGCAGGCTAATTGATGCAAATTAAGATTCAGGTTGTATTCAAGGCAATATCAAATACTTACATTAAAATGTTTGTAAAACAGCACAAAGCTTTTTCTGAGCGGCAGACATTGTTTTCCAGACGATGTATGGGGACAGAAAGAAATCGGATGAGTCCCGGAGGGGTGTCATGAGGTTAGATAAAAAGAGAGGGAGCGCTATGCTTAGAAAAAAGTCCAAGTGGCATTTTAAAGGGCATTGTAGCCAGAGGTCCTGAAGCCCCTGGAGAAGCGCTGCCACTCATACTTCCTGGTGGGACACACTGCATACACATACAGAACTAGTCCAAACCAGTTGTATGTTTCATCTTGCCTGACCAGTTATATGTTTCATCTTCTTAAAGACATTATGATCTGCAAAATGTTTGCTTAAATATAAATATTTTTCAAAACAAAAAATATATTTCTTTATATCTTCTCCTGAGCGAGCAGTTCAGAGAGCCTGAAACAAAGAATAACCAAAGTTGTCTAACTAGCAAGCTAAATATGAGCGAAGGTAAAACTGTTTTTAATGGGACTTACTCACTAAATCTTCTTAGGAAGAAATTTCTTCCTAAAAGACATTCAGGTTCTGACATTCACCAATGATTTCTTATTTGGGATTTGTTCTTGGGTAAGAACAAAATCTCTTCACACTCCAAAGCACAAAGGTCGAACAGTTCTGCAGTTTAAGGACATGTCACAAATCTGACACCGACCTTTTCTCTAAGGACCTTTCTCAAGATAAAAAAGCAAACCGTACTGAAGATATTGGTGAATGAAGCCCAAAGGTCTTTTCTTCATCTGACTGAACAGAAATATACAGCACAATGAAGTTTGTTTTGTTTGAAAATCATCTAGGGTGACTCTTCATGAAGCTCCTTTAGAGAATGCCAAGAGCATTGTAAAGCTCCATCCAAACAAAGGGGAGTGGCTAATTAAAAGCATCTACAATAGAAGAGTTTCTTTTTTCTGTAACTGAATAATTCCATAAGTATTGTAATAATCTTCAATATTAGTATATAATTTAGAAAACTCTCATGATTATTCATGTCCAAAGCTTTGACTACTGTATACACTCACAGGCTGACACTTTTACTCCACTCAGCTGTCCACAGCACTTTCTTTATGGCTCTGTAATTTCAGTCTAGTTAGTCCTTCGAAACCTCTTGTGCATTGCTTGCTTTTTATTTGATCTCTTTTATCTTCTTCTTTCTTCTCTGGTTATCTGCTCTGTCTCTCTGCTATCTTTCCAATCTCCCACCCTGATATTATCCCTGTGTGAATTCCCCAGTCTTTTTCTTTCTATTCTCAACTTGTCTTTTTTATTTTTCAAAGCATCTGACTGTCTCTCTCTTTCTGCCTCTCTTGCAAGCAATTCTTAGTCTATAGAAGATGCACCGGTGATAACAAAAGCATGCTGCATCTCTATTAATTATTCACACCAGCTTATTGAAAGAAGCAGAGACATTATGTGGAAAATACAGATTCCAAACTTTCCATCTACATGGCCATGTTGGAAATAAAACAAAACTGTAGTGTAGACTCAAACCTGAAATTCAATTAACTATATAATTAGGTTGGTAAACAGGTAATGATGTTTAAATACTACAGCAAAACAATAATAATGACTCTAGACATCCAGTATTAAATAGCACTCACTGGAATGATTCAAGAGATTCCCTGCCATGTCCTCGTGGACCTATTATACCACATGTCAAGCAAACAAGCACAGCAGTAATACTAGCCCTAGAGCCAAAATATCAGCCAGTATCATCTCAAAAATAGCTGACAACTGACAGGGAACCCCTCCACATACTGTGTGCCAATGACACCAGTCCTGTGTTTGCCCCATTCTGGCCCCATCCTCTCTATATCTCCCCTTGCTCATCTCACTAATAATATTTCACACCTGTGTTCCACTCTTCTGTCTTCTTTTGTCCTTGGAAATGTTGTGTGTAGCTTGAAATGGTTTTATATTTCTTTGTTAATACTTATTATGATATTTAAAACTATGCCTGTAAACAAAAAGGTTTCCTGTTTCCTAATTAGTACTGTGCTCTACAGACACTATAAATGGGAGACAAAATATTATTAACACAGTATTGCAATATTTTGCATAGCAATATTGTAGCGACACACTGATACCACGTATCGTTATTTCATTCTATATATGTAGGTTTTTATGATTGTGGTAGTCAGTCTGCCTGCTTAACAATCCCAAATTGCTGCAAGAAAAATGTCTGGAGTGAGATGAATGTATGTTTATTACAGTATTCTAAATATTTAAGTGTTTTACAAAAAATACAGTAATATTGTATTGTATCCTAGTGATACTGTATTGTGATTTCAACCCCTAAAAGTGATAAACTTGTTTATGAAATAGTGGTAAGAGCCCAATAATATAAAAATATGAATATAAATATAGGGGGAAATAAACAAGAAACCTGGGGACTAAAACAAAACAGCACATGGCAGGAGAACATATGAGGGAAGGTAAGCAAAGGCAGACCCAGGCAAAAACAATGGTAGGCCAAGACAGGATGTTACAAGTGCCCTCACAATTACTTTTTCAATCCAGACACTGACAAATAGTTGATGTATTCAGTAGTACCCTAAAACACATACAGGCATCCTCTGCAGACATAGCAACACTGATTCCAAACTTTTGAACATTGGTGTTCATATATTTTAGGTACTGAACATCCATAAAACATAGTTCTATTCATTTTATACTGACGGACTAGCACACTTTGTATCAACAGAATGGAAAAGGAAGTTTGTTTTAGTGGGTGTTAGTGGCTACATCAAGGGAGCGCATGAAACACTGAATACTCGTACTTATCTCTTAATTAATTGAAAAGGTAATCTTATTTAAGATAAGATTGGATCTTATTTGTCAAATGATATATGAAATTATTTTATGGCCTGGCCCTAAAAATAAGTTTGCTTTAACCATGACAAAACACTAGACTTTATCCACTAGCAATGCACACAATGGATATACAGATTAGCAGTCAACAATATTTCACAGCACATAATGATACACAGCTATTAAGGACTAGGATACACTGGAGTTTGGTACCATCTTTTTAGTATTTATCTGTGATACACGATTTATACAATTTGGTTTTATATAACCTTTGTTTTTGCAGCTCTGATGACCCTATCATCTGGCGTTTAACTTGTGACACACGAACTGCTGCCACATCATCTTTTTTTTCCAGCTCTTCAACACATTAAAACATCAGTCTAACTGACTCTTTTGGCTGCCTGCTGACATTTTGGGATAATATTTGGTTGACATTTGCACGGACGAGTCAGGCTGAGTCTGTCGTCTGTTTCATTGTCCTATCATCATCCTGTCCAAAGCAGGAGTTCAAATCTCCTCCTCAAGTCAGCGCTCGACTCCTAATTGAGTTTAAAATTCGCCTTGCTGCTCTGGAGTCGACGCTAAATCAATTACTATAGTTTCCTACAAGGTGTTACTGGTTGCCTGTTCATCCTAGCACACTGGCCTGTGTCTGGTCAAGCTCAAACTGTATGATTCAGGACTTTTTAGCAGTTTCTTAGCTGATTATCCTGTTTCTCACAGCATGGAGGATGTCGAGGTTGGAAGCACTTCTTGTAGGCCAGTATCATGTTCGGACGGCATTCTATAATCTCCAAAGACCTTCTCAGAAATTCATGGTCTCCAAGCAAAAGTTAACTCTTAAGATTAGCACAGGAACTGTTCTTTTGTGCTGTAATTCATGTTTCTTGTGCTGGTGAACAATAAGAGAAGGTGTGCACATGCAATGTAGTCCAAAGGTCTAAGAAGTCCCCATAAAGAAATCTCCTGTGCCTAAAGCTGATTTACTGTTTTCCACTCCATCGTCTTCTCTGGTCCAATAAAATTTCTACCTCCTCCATGGTGTTCTCATCTAATTTCTCACCGGCCGGGTGTGCGTGACAGATGTCTGACATTAGCCTGGTGAGCACAGCTTAATCCTTCTTGGAACTGGGAAAAATAGTCTCCTTCTCCTGGGTGTCATGCTGTGGAGGCGACTAGGGAACTCAGCCACACCAAATTCTCTTTGCCCGTTATGGAGGAATCTATTGATGATTTCTGTTATGGTGCCCAACCTTGTCAGGAGCAGAGAGGTTCTATGGGAAATGGACTACAAAAGGTTTATTTCTATAAGTGTTAAGCCTATCAACTGCTTTTTAGTGAATTAATCAAATAGCAGTTTACAAAGCCGTTTTATTGTGATAATACTTAACAGTGAGAGCAGAAAACATGCAACATGTGATCTTTTGTTTAAAGGCAACTCAGAGTGAAAAAGCAAAGTATAAAAAATGTTCATATGATAATAAACGTATGTGTTATATCAGACCTCCAGCAAAGCTTGAATGAGAAATGTAAAAAAAAATTCCAGTTCAACATGCTGATTCATTTTACTATGATGAACATGGGTATGCATGGTTCATAACTACTCTTGAAGCAGACTTTAAAAAATTGAAAGGGGCACAAAGACTGTATCAATGACAAAATTTGTTTTGGTATAGACAAGGCCAAATGTGCTAAATGTGTACTCAACTCATGTACTTACATAGTATATTATTTTTTATTACAAGTAGTGTTACAAAATTTGATATAACATAAATGTCATTCCTTCAGGATTAGCTCAATCCTTTATTTCTGTTTAAACATTAAAAGCTTAAATAAATCTAAATGAATAAATAAATTAATCTAAGACTAAATAAAATAATAATATGTCTCCTGACACATGATGGGTACCTCACCAGGAATCATGAAAATATTCCTTCTTAAAGTGCAAAGAAAATTAGACAGCATAAAACAGCTGGTCTGAGACCATTATATAAATTTATGCCATCGTCCAAAGAAAAAGTAACTTTCTCATCTTCATCAAGATGGGTAGTCTATGCTACTGTACTTATTTCTATATTAAAGCAATAAGCTATAAAATAAACAAATAAAACACCTGTGGTATAAGATTTGAAATGATCAGTTGTTTGTGTGTCGAGACAGAGTTTATTGCTCTATGCAGTGGCTCTCCCACCAGCGAGTGAATTTGATTTTTCTTTGTGCATGCTTTATATCCAGCAAATCATATATAGCTGCGTATATAGCTGCACATATAGCTATAGTTTTTCAAACAATCAAAATCCCACTGTACTTTAGATTTTGTCTGAGACCTGAATAGAGCTAACCTAGCTCAACAACCTCTCCACCTCAGGTTTCAGCTTCACATCACCAGCGCATGCTGTTGCATAGATTTATTTTTAAAGAAAGTGCACCAGATAGCACTAATAGAATATAAAAATACATAAATCTGTTTCAGTCCCCTTTTTATAATCACAAAACATGATCCCATTTATTCAGTTCAGTTTTGTATGCTTCTGTCTGTTTATCCTGTTATTATTATGTACTTCTACTGAAATAAAATAATCTGCTTCACGTGAAGAATCTAATGAGACTGATAGGTCTGGCTGATGATTTGACTTGTGGCCATAATTAAATGTTTGTGAATCATCAATATTTTTCATAAAATGCCATTTCCATCTTTACATGCTGCTTTGTACCATGCTGTTATTTTTTATAGGTGAAAAGTCCCATGCTGTGAATCCTCAAGTTTGTTGGATCCTTTTACATCGGTGGGACAAGTGATGCCTTCCCAACAGAAGCCATATTGCTCACAATGTTTCCACAGTGTGTTGAAATTTAAAATAATGACACAGTAGATAATTATAGATATCAATATTATAGAACATTATAGAGTGTCTTTTCACTAAATACTACTTTTTACACAAATACACAAATATAAAATACAAATATATATGGATCTTCATCACTGTGACAACTAATTACTGCAGCCTAGCCACCACTAATAAACAGCCTGGAAAATGACAAAAAGGATTATGGATAGCACTCTGCACGAATACTGTCGGGTGACCCACTGTGTCAAAATCAGTCTAATGTCGTCTGTGGCATAACTTCACTCATATCTCCTGTCACTTCATTGCTGCAGGTTCTGTGGAGAGAAGGAAGTGGAGGCACACAAGGGACACTGTGCCTGGATCTGCGCTTTCGTTAAGCAAAGGCTGTGGAGGAGACCGAGACAGCCAGCCAACAGAAAGCTAAATAATTACCAGTGCAGCAACACAGCAGGATAGACATGCTAGATTCTTTAAAGTCACCTCTCTCTCTCTCTCTCTCTCTCAATCTATCTTTGAAAACTCTGCTTTTGCATTCTCTCATAAAGCTTTATGAGGACCCAACTGGAAAGTTTTTCCAATTTAATTGAAAAAGATGCACATGTGCTGAGACCTTCCTGGCCGCTAAAAATTAATTCTTCAAAATCACTATTTATATTTGTGTTAGAAACCGGTTTCAAGAATTTAAGCAAAAGCCTTAGATGTCTTTAAGATAACATGCTTTTCATCAGTATATCCAGCATGGTACTGCATCAATGCAGGCTGTATCTTTTATCCTACAGGCGACAGCTAGGCTCCCTATAGCTCAGTTCGACCAGTAAAGAGGAGGCAGACAGGGCATGCTCGATCAGTTGATGTGGCGTCTCGGGAGGTTGCATGATAAGTAATCTCCTTCGAGGCGCAACAAGTGCAATGCACACAGCTGTCTGCCTGCGCAGAATGACCTCGCCAATAATTGGTGTGAAATGAGGAAGGAGCGAGTAATAAAGACTGAAGAAGTGACAGTAAGGAGGGAGGGAGAGAGAAGAATCTGATTGTCTCCCGATTGTTACATTTTATGGCTGGTGAAGGCAGGCAGGGATCTGATTTGTTGATGAAGGGAAGCGTGACATTTCCAGGTGGCAAATTCCAGCAAACTATCTACATTTAAAGGTTAAGGCATGCGATATTGCCTCGCTGGCCAAATCCACTGAACTGGTATGGTGAGGCATAAGCCTCAGCTGCTGCGTGCTGGGGAAGGTCACTGAATCACACATACGGTGAAATGCTCTGCTCGGGGAGTAAAAAGAGTATGCATCACACAGAGCTAATTAACTAAGATGAAAAATAGACTGAGCGTGGATTGTAATTTAGATATAAGCACACACAAAGAAATGAAATTAAACACCATGCAACAACGACTGTGTGAGGTCAACCTCGCTCACCACACATTTAAACCAACCTTTTAAAAAATACTGCAAACAATTTGCTTGGCATATCGTAGCGAGATTTTGGCAAAATGTTGCCCTGCACATTTGGTCGATTGTTGACATCAAAGCAAACAGAAGAGGTCAAAATGCCATCTGGAACCTGTCATTACAAAATGCCAGGTTAATGGAAATATACTTTCTATGCAGTTAACAGTGTTATTGTGTATTTATTTGTAATACAAATCGAATGTGCAACACGACAACATTGAAAACTTAGATATTGGCTACATTTTGTCGGTAAAAGGAAGTGTGAACCATCCATGTACACAACACAAGGCAGACTGAGCCAGCCAGCAGCCTTCTGGCACTAGCCAACCATTGTTGATGACAAACAATCCTGAGTTTGTTTCTAAAATCTTGTATTAGCCAAAGTTCCACCCCACATGACTGACACAGCAAAGCAGAGATCAGGAAAACTGCTAATGGTAAACCGAACAGAGCCAAACATGCCATTTGTCCTTTTCTTTTTATCTAAGCCCAAACACTGGGCATTAAGGCACTTTTAAAAGCTAATGAATGCAAGCACAATAACGAGCGGCCTTTGCTGTCCTAACTCCATCAATGACTCAACGGCAATTACACACTCAGCTGTGAGAGATTCGGCTCCATTAATGGTTTCGAAGTTGACATGTTGCATACTGCTTGCAGCACTGCCCTGCTTAATTCAGGGACCATTAAGATGCTGCTGTGGTTTACATATGGAACTTCACATGGAGATATCTAAAGGTGAATGATATGGCAGAAGTGTAAGAGTATAATACTTAAAGACATTTTTAATGACACATATTTATTTACAATATTTTGCCATTGCTTTACTACTTTAAACATAAACCACAGTGTATTTAAGAAGCAACAGTATATAGTCATGAAGTAACTATACAGTGTGTGCTGTTGTTCACATGTTAATGGTCTAAATCTATCGTTTATGATCTATACTAGTGTTTTCAGTACTTACATATTGATACATACTGGTACTTAACATCTTGAAGAGGTACAATTCTTGTTTTACACAGTAGTAATACTAAACATATCCATGGCCCTTTTCTGCTTATGTTTTCTTTTGACCCACGTAGGCTTTTGTTTGTTATGCTAAATTGGTAGCTGCAGTGAGTTCACAGCCTTTGCAACCTGCCCTAGTCAACACGGAAAACAGCAGGAGGGCAGTGTAGACGTACTTTGGCTTCAGAGCAAATAATAATGGAAAGTTCTCGCTGCACACTTCTCTGTTAAAAAACGAAACATATGATAAAGCTCTCATATACACACCTAATAAATTTCCAAATACATTGATGAAAAAAAAATGCTGGTCCACAGTCACGCACCACCACATCCTGCAAGGCCAGAGGCGCCACAATGCGTCAAACATACACAATTCAATTTTAGCTAGGATATTATGATAGCCTTAATCTTCTTATCCAGAAACACCACTAGCACTAAAAACACAAATGTTAGTCAGGTTTTTTTCCAGCTTCTAAAGTGGAATGAGGAAATCTGAGCAAGAAGCTGGTGAATCAGAAGTCAAATTTAGCCTTGTATTGAAATAACAGGCAGGATAGTTTGTCCCTAACGGAAAATCTCAAAGGGAAGGTAGTAATAATAAGCGGGTTCTGAACTGAGTTAACATTAAAAACACTTTATAAAACACTTAAAATACTTATGACATAATACTAATAATATATGCATGTAACATGAGCCTCACTTTAGATTGGACTAAAATTCAAACACTTACAAATACACACTTGATGTTATTTATGTGTTTTATATTCCTGCATTTGGTGTGAGAAGTTGTTATAATAGAAACCTGAAATTAAAAGGCCCTCAATGTTATCTGTCTTTGGTATCGAAAGTGATATTGTATCTTAATATACCATACCAATCTATGTAGTTGTTCATTGTTGTAGTAGCACTGATAATAAAGGTGGGTTGAGCAGACCAAACCCATATTATAATTAAAGTCAGTTGTGCTTAATGACTTTAAAATGATTATAAGTTAAGTACAAAATTATTATCTTTTATCATCAATTAAATGCTGAGTAACTTATAGCACTGCAGTAAAATCCTTAGCACATCCATAATCCATTAGCATGTAACTCAGTAAATTAAACTAGTTAGTAGCTCCTCTGCTAAAGACATCCAAGAATGTAACATCATATTGCCCACACCTGGCTGACTGCAAGCAGGGCTGAAATAAAATCATTCTGTCTGAAATAACCTTTTGAATTACTTTCGCATGATAAGCAGTTCATGCTATAAGTGCTAGCTGAAAAAAACTGCTGCCAAGTTAAGTTGGACTGTTTGGTGACACCATGATATAAAGGAACATGGTCCTAAGAGGCCAACTGTTTAATATTGCAGGACAACCAAGCTATTTTTAAAAGCTCTCACCTGATCTTCAAAAGAAAGCGCCTGGCCCACATCCCGCGGGAAGCCGTCTATGACTATACCATTTGCATCTGGTATCTTCATGATCTTCTGCTTGATTTCAGTGATGGTTGTCTCCTGTTAGAAAACAATATGATAAGATAAGCTTTTATTATCCCACATGGGAAAATTTGCATTGTTACAAAAGAAGAATAGCAGCAGAACAGATACAGAATAAGAGGTAGACTAAAGTGCAGTTTTTTATAGAATACAAAATACGAAATTATAGAGAATAAGTAAATCTCTCGTTAGGTTACAAATACAATAAAATACAATGAAATTATATAAATTTACATTGTAACAAAATTTACACTGTAAATTTAATGGTCCAATAATAGTCATAGAGGATAATTTTAGTCTAACAGTATTTTTTAGTACAAATCTCAGAATGCAAACATTGATATCCTGATTTAGACCCATTGGCTGTCTTTCTAACATGTTCTATGAGCAAAAAAGGAGAACACCCTCTTTCTTCTTTACCCCAATCCACATTAGCAACAGCTGAGTCATATACATTCTAAGCAACAGGCTACAGAATGTGCTTTATATTTTGAGCTGGTATTTAAAACATAAGTCCTAATCGTTTTAAGGACCATTGCTGCTTTAAACCATGTAAAGAAAAAAGTCCTTGTGCAAAGCTGAATGTGCACAACCTACAGGGTTGAAAAAGCGCCATGTGATTTTTCAGACGAGGATGCTATCAGCATTTCAGGGGCAACCGATGTGCTGTCTTTTTCTAGATCATTCCCAATCATGGAAACTGTGCCTCTACATCTCACACCCCACATCTCAGGATCTCTGATCTTTTGTTGACAGGTTTTCCCTTGTTACCACTGTCAAGCTTTCCTCCCCAGAGAAACTGCAGCTGAATTGTTAATTTTAAAGCCTGGTTACAAAGAAATGGGTCGTGTCTTAGCATTATTAAGCAATTTCTCAACTTGTTATATAGAAAGTAGCGCCTTTTTGGTATACACTGCAGGGCATTGTGCAAGCAGTACATATCTAATGATGAACAGGGATTCATTTAGGGTGCAGATGAATACTTTGTGTGGGATAGCTCTAAAAATATGCCCGACTTGACTCATTTGCCCTGGAGTTGAGGGGAAAAAAATGCAGGAATGGAATCTGTACAGCCTAAAGCGTTTTTTCCCCAAGCCAGCTGGATAGCGCTGAGAACTGTTTTAACTATAGGACATATTTGCAATGTAGAGGCTGCTGCCACATAAGCAGTAGCATCCTGACTGCTCTACATACCAAAATGCAACATCCAAAAATAGTCCCTTGGAGAGTATTGAGATTTGAATGCTGTGCTATATGATTTTGTGTGCTTTCTTTAAGTAGGACAGAAAAATAGCAGTACATATCATTTTTGTGTGAGCACCAGCCACTTTATTAGGTATACCAATCTAATACTGGTAGAAAACCACTTGCTTTTGGAATTGCCTAAATATTTTGCTACATGGAAGTGTGGGAAACTTCTGAGATTCTGGTCCATGATGACATGATTGCCATACCTAATTGCTGCAGATAGGCACATTCAGGTTAGATTCTCTCATCCTACCACACCCTAAAGGTGTTCTATTGGATTCAATTGTGGTGACTGAAGGTGCTATTGAAGTTCAGTAATTGTACTGTAATGTTCATTGAATCACTTTAAAATGTTGTGACCACAAGGTGCATTATCATGATGGATGTAACCATTAGAAGATGTGCAAATTCTGAAGCACAGGGCATGCAACCACACTCAGCTATGCTTTATTAAGAATAAGGATTCCAATATGTGTCAAGAAATCACAATTACACCTCCCCAACCAACGTAAACTGTTGTTTGACACATAGCAGGCTGTTTTAGTGGATTCATGCTGTGGATAAATGCATGACTAAGCAGGTGTACAGTTGTTTCTAAAAAATGACAGGTGAGTGCATATCCAATTGTACTAGAGTTAATAATAACTGCAACCAATGGTGGAAAGTGCGCAAAACTCTGGGGGTTGAAGAACTGAAGTGTTTCTTAAAATTAATCAATTTAACATTACTTGTAATAACTTTTGGCACACTTCAGTCTTCTGATACTGTGTAACAGACTTCAGTAACTACAAAGATCATAATACAAAGTGGTTGGGCTATTCTTAGGTTACGGATCTGTGTAGTAACACTCACTGTAGACAGGGAGGATAACGTATTCAAACTGAGTACACTCAGCCCAAGGTTAGCCTCAGTGAGCCTACTGGCTAGCCATGAATACTTTGCAATGCAAAACATTCTTTAAGGTAGTTAAAACATAATAATAATAAAATACGTAAGTCAATGCTTTGCCTTCACTTGAGTAGAGCAGTGATGTAATGCCTTTCTCTATGTTCTTATTCGCTATGTAGCCTTTAGCATTAGAGGAACATAGTAGAACTTAATGTCTGGCAACTGAAATTATTCAATCAAAAAGGCAAAATTAATAATAAACAAATCATTTATACCAAGTCCAGACAGAGTAAAGATAAGAACAGAGCTGCTAGCTGTAACAAGCGCTACAGCAAGGCTTCATAGCGTGCACTCACGTGATTCTCTCTTTGTGTGAAGGCTGACCAAATGTTTAATTTAGTTCAGTTTCTATTTTGGCTACAAATATTCATTTATAAATGAACAACCACAGTAATGTATAATGTAACCTAAAGCCTAGGTAATCAAATGTTATGATTTTAAAATGTTAAGCATTATAAAGTAATTTTTTGACAGCTCATAAACTGCTTTGTTTGCTGTTATTTTTGGGTCTGAAAAGAGAATTGGACTAGGTCACCACAATTTCTGGGCAAGTTCTGCAATTATTTCTAATTTCCCTCATGCTACAAATGATAACAAACTAAAATATTTAGTATTAAACATATAATGAAACATGCTATATATTAACAGAATACTGCAATATCAACAGAACAAACTGCAGTCATATAAAATGCACAGTAGCTAAAATAGAACCTGGAATTACACAGTATAGTCTATGCTCCTTTCTTTCTTTAACACATGTACTTTATTTTATACATAACATACTTCAAGCCAAATTGGGTTTTCTCATAGGTTATGTAATGTTATGTTAAACCTCTTTAACTAAGGGTCTACACTTCAGTTTCTTCAATTCAGCACTGCACAAATAAGCCCAAGCCTAGATTTTAAAGTGTCATTTTTAACCGACAATTAATGCAAGAAATCCTTCCAAACTTCAGTGCTGCCAACTGTGAACCTAAGTGAGAAAAAAAAACACCCACGCCCTTCTTCTGAGCACAAAAAGCAATGATGCAACATTTCTTTCAAGCCAATATCGTATTTTGATTACAGTGAATAAACACTAGACATTACCAACCAGTTAAACACAATGACCCTGTCATACTTTCATAGACTATGACGTCAACATGTATGGCAGATGTTCCTATTTGACCTAATCCAGTAAGCTTTGCCGGTTTTGTGCTTTATCTCTCTGCCAGGAAAAGGAAAGCCTGACTTGTCGTCTGTCTGATCATACTAGTAAGTATTTGAGGCAGCTTTGGATTAGTGGCTCAGGTTGTCCATTTCATCCTATAAGGAATAAGGCTTATGGATTGATTTCTTTCTTTCTCTTTAGCCTTACACAAGGGTCCAGCACCTGCTTCTAAGAATAGGAAGCCATGCACACATTTTACGACTTGCTTATCTTTTAAGACCAACACTACAGATCTCTTTTGTACAAAGCCAAGCTTTTGTGCTCAGCTTCCCTTAAAACGAATGAAGAGGAAAGGGTGCGGGGCCACCTAACCTGGTTGTGAGGGTGTGGGGTATTTAGAAAGTGTTATTGTTGGATTGGGGAACACAGTGTGGTGGTACATGGATATGTGAATACAGTGCACTTTTTAGTACAGGGGGAGCTGCCTAACCCTTCTCTTATTATACTGCCAACACACAGATACATGCAAACACACAATTCTATTCTGGGCTTTTTTCACCATCGCCTCAAGAGAAGGTAAGTGTTGTGTGCCTGCATCTGAAAGGTGTTCACAAAGGGAATGTATGATGATGATCTGTGTTTCTAAAAATGAATCACCACCGACAGCGCCAGGAGGGAGGCAAAGAAGATGAGAATATTTAAAACACGGAGCTAAACAGCGATGCTGAACGCCAGCAAACAATGTTTTCAATATATGTACTTCCACAAAAGTGACTCGGTATTGAGCAGTATTCTGCACATACACTTTAAGTTTGTCCCCAAAACTCCCGGATTAACCTGCATTCGTGTTGCTACGACTAAGTCAAAGCCCATCATAAGGTTTATTTTGATAATCCAAAGCCAACAACTACAGCATTTCTAATAGTTTAGCCTAATATCACAACAAGGCAGAGAAGCAACGCTTTCTTCTGGCCTCTGAGATTTCGTATGGTTAAATTCCAGTCAAGTTCTTTTTAGGATACATTTACTATTATTTTAGGATTAAAAGGCAGCCCTAGAGGCTGGTTTCTTGGAAAAGGATTAAGTCTGCACTTGGTTTAAATAAGGCGATTTCTCAGTGCTGTTGCTGCATTTTTTTGATGTATAAAGAATGTGACCTAACAAAGACATTTTTTTACAAACCACCACCAATGCACACATCAGTACTTTTTTATTGTTACTCTGATTAAAGAAATCAATAATAAGAGCTTACTGGTAAAAATATAAAATTTTCATAAATAATGACTAAAGAAAAGATATCTTGATATTCCTTGATGTCTATATTGACATTCCATATCTGGAACATTCCAAAAAAAATTCTTTGAAAAAGAATATATCTCTGAAAAGCCTGGAATGGACTTCAACTATAAAGTTCATCCAGATATGTTCATTCACAGCAGACATGCACATGCCACAACCTGGCACCAGATGTAAACATGTTTAAGGGGTTATTGCCAAATTTTCAGAATGTATCGCTTGCAAGACACTAAGTTTGATCAGGTTAAAAATCTTCTTTAATCAGGCTAAATTTGGTAATTAATGTGTGAAACTGGTTCATCTAAACCTGTTCTGCTATTAAAATTATCATGAAATAAAAATTTTAAATCAATAAATCCAAGATGGCTTCCTGGTTGAGACAGATGAAAAGCATGGTGTCAATGGCAACTTGCCATTAAGTTAAACAGAAACCATCTTTCTGATGGTGATATGAGAATGTAGCTCAGGCCAAAGGGCATATTCAGCCTGCACAAACCCAAACCCCACTTGACTGTAGCTTGAGGAAAATGAATCTATGTACTACTGTTCACTGCATTCCCTGAGTCATGATTAAATGAAAGACTGTAATTAGTACTGTTACAGCATGCTGTGCACTTGACCTTTACTTATAGTTACCATTTATTCTACATTCACTAAGGCTTTACCTGTGGAGCCAGTTCCCCATTAGTGATGATCTTGGCAATCAAACTCCATTTCCTGTTGCTAGTGGCATTATGGATCATCTTCTTCCTAAGCAGTTCACCCACAGAGACATACTCAAAACCATAACGCTCAGCGATCTTCAAGCTTTGTGTGCCTTTACCACTTCCAGGCCCACCTGTTTGAGGAGGAAACATTAGAGAGATAGGGCTGCATCCGGACATATTACTATGGCAATATATATTTCAAGATAGCAAAAATACACTAGTGAGCCTTTGATGTGAAATTGTTAAAAGCTGGGCTGCATTACATTGACAGAAAATATCAGGGGTTTTTTTTTTCGAGTACTTGTACTTAACCTTGATCTGCTGGATCACCCAAATACCTTGAGTCATGAAAAAAACAGGGAAACGCTAATCTGGATCTGTGACTGGTGAGGATGGCTATAGAACACAGTAAAAAACACTGTGAGTGGCTAGAGCGGCCACTTGCTTATTCTGTACTAAAGCCCAATACTGTAATAACGATAAACGAATGATATATTGCGCATCCCTATAAAGGATCTCAATGTAATAATGTTATTCCAATTAGCTGAGGCACTGAGAGATGAGGACAATAAACTGGACCATATGTGCATATTATAAATAGGATTTTGGAGGATGTCCATAGGATGCTAAGTAAAAAAAAATACATATGATGCCTGACATTTTTCCAAAATTTGGCATCTTATTATTGTTTTTTTTGTTAAATACATGATAACATAAGCAAATTGTCATTGTTTTTTAATAGTTTTAAATTCTGTCTGAACAAAGAACAAATATTGATACATCCACATTGCTTAATAAAGAATTACACATATATTGAGATGTTTTTATGTTTTTACATGCCTGTATATGTTGTGCAATTATGAGAGCATTAGAGTGTCCTTGTTATTAATTATTAATAACTCAGTAACTCAAACATGCATAGAATAATTTTTATCAAGAATTTAGAATGAAAAATGATACTATACAACACAAAATCATGCAACACCATGATAATTGAAGCTGTAACTAAAAAACATCATAACTTTAAAATCCAGGGGATTTCAACTGTGAGACTACAAAATAAAAATAGAGACAGATGAATGAATTACTGTGTGTCTCATTTGCATCCAGGCTGTGCTCAAAATGGTAATACACATTTCCTTTCCAAATGAAATCAGAACTACATGGAGCTTGTCAGTCAAGGAAACCAGATAGGACGTGGTGAGACTATTAAATTCTGAACTACCTGCTCTCAATTCAATTATATGGAAAGATTTCATCAGCATATAAAAAGCGTTTTATTGGATTATCATGCAAACTCTTATACAAAGTATAAGGAACAGAGTTTACTGATTATGAACACAGGTTTGTCTTTCAGTTTACTGTTGAAAGACAAGTTTTGTAGAACTAATGCATTTTGGAAAATCATTGGTGGTGGTGATACACTTACCAATTATAAGGATGACTTTGGGCCGTGGTCTAGAGGGGTCGAATACTTCATATTCCTCAATCAGCTCTGCCGTTTCAGACAGGTCAGAGTCACTCTCAATGGAGAACTGATGGATAGGTGGCAGGCGATCATACCTTCGATAGGGGAAGTTGGGACTGTCTGGCAAAACTATGAGGGGAAAAAACAACCATGTCAGAAAATCTGAAAATATTTTACTACAAATCATGAAGTCTTGTCAAATAACCTCTGCTTAAGGTAGAAGACTGCCTTGATGACTACAAATCATCAATTAAACTTTACATAAAAACTTCCAATTACACAAAACAGTCAGGTTGTGGGCAGGTGACGTAAAGAACATGTGGGATAAACAGAACAGACAACCCAGAGAAAATGACAGAAATTGTCCAAAGCTTAGGATCATTCCAAGCAAGAACTCTGTACAGTGGGTCTGAAACAGGGCTGGCCTGACCAACAGTAACATTAAACTTACATTTAGCATAAAAAAACAATGAGATACTATGGAATGTACATAAATTAATGTAGATTTAATGGCTTGTTAAAAACATACAAACTCTTTGTTTCTAAAAAGGAAAACAGCTTTTAAAAGTCATGTTTTATTTGCTCTTTGTATATTTGCTGCTTCAATAAATACTATATTACTACACAGTCAACAGCTGCAGCCCCAATACATATAATCATTTAATTTATTAAACCACTTTCATAAATGTAGCAACTCAAAGTTTCTAAATGTTTCTTAATAGTTTCTATAGAATTAATTAATTGTGAAACATAATCACTTTATTGTTTTACTTTATGAAGGGTTCAGTCTTTTACAAGGGTATTTGCAGGAAGCCAGTCTCTGCAGATCAAGTGTGGTGCATAAAACAGACCATTTGGAGCTTTCAAATCAATTTAAAGAACTTGAAAATCTATTGTACAAAACATAGCCAAATACCCATTGTACCACTTTGATAGTGTGAAAACTGTCAATACATTAATAGAATACATATATGTTCAGTAGGCATTTAGGTTTTGCTTGACTTATGACTTGACTTGTGCTTGATATATATAAATATATATGCTTCGTATTTTATTCATTCTACTAATGTACTAGATAGATAGATAGATAGATAGATAGATAGATAGATAGATAGATAGATAGATACTTTATTGATCCCAGAGGGAAATTCAAGAATTTCCAGTTACTGGACAGTTTTCACACTATCAAAGTGCTACAATGGGTATTTTTTGGCACAGCAAGTTACGATTATTCTTACATGATTGCTAAAATTATTTGAGCTGACCACAATTTTCCAAAGCTATTAACTTTTAAAATGTTATGTCTATATTGCAACAAACAAAATGTAAATTGGGTGCATTTTTGGACAGAGGTAAATGCATATAAATAAAGCACATTCATTGAGGCACTTCAAGGGTCCCACGAAATCAACAAAATTTATAGCTTCTGACACTATAACACTGAACAGTGATAAGTAATGTTTGCTTAGGTGAGCTCAAGCTGTTTCTGTTGGAACCTACTAAGAATCAACACCTAGGAAGCTAGTGTCCCCAAAAATACCAATTTTGTAGTCACTCACAGTGGTTGATGTGAAATGCTAGAGACATTTACAAACTCATCATGAAAGGAACCAGGGCTTATAATGTCTACTTAGCAAGTATAGTCATTTTATTTACTGTCCAAAGTGAACCTGCAACTGTCTTCAGAGTTTTTATATGTAATGTTGATCTTAGGAACATGGTGGTAAATGAGATTATTTTGTCACACAATGGCCTTTGTGTACCCCGTCAAAAAACATATCCAGATCTCAAATATATCAAAACAACTTATGAGACAGCGTACTTCATATAATAACTTTCTGTCAGGGAGATTTTAGAGGCATTAAACTCCTCAATAAGTTTGTGTAAATGGAGCATTTTACATCAAACTGCCCTGAATGACAGTGCTTATGTGTTAATCATATAACTAAACAGTAGTACATATAAAAATCTGATTTCCATATATAGCCCAAGGAGAATTTGTCTTATCAATATCTTCTAATAAATGTAATAAGTCTAAATCTAATAAATGACTGCTGTATTCCAGCATTTCCTCTGGAAAATGGATGGTCCTAATAGTGGTTAACGCTATCGTAAGCTTCTCCTGAACAAGCACAATACCAACTTGAATAGCTCTGCCTTCTTCTTTAATCTGAGCATCCTAGCAAGCTAAACCTAACTTAGCAATCATCTTCGTAAGCTATCTATTCATCTGTCCATCTGTCTATCTGTGTTTTATGTACTGAGGTTTATTCGACCAGCTAATGTTAAGCCAGCATTTCCATGAGTGTGCTTTCCCTGGATGCTCAGCCAGCAGTAAAGTGGATAAAAGCCTAGGTATTGACACATAAAATTTAGATACATTTTAGTGCATCATGGAAACAGCAACATCGTCTGCACGACCTGCCTATGTGGAGCACATTTTACTAAGGACAGCTTCAGTTATGCTAAAATTCTTAGCTTGATGCCTGAAGCTAAATCTGCTCTTCCATATTTTCTCCTCAGGTGTCTCAGAAGTTGTGTATGAACGACAGAAGTAATGTGTTACAAGTCTACTGTTCTACTACTGGTACATGTAAATTTAAATGCACCACAAGGCAAACAAATGAAAATAGAGAAAGGATAACACTGTCTCTTAGGCCACACAATCACCCAAAACAGTGTTTTTTAATGGTGTAATATTAAATTATATATATATATATAATAAATAAATGTTCCCAAGGTTTTAAGGGTTAAACCATTCCTTGGGGTAGGTACATAGCAGCAAAGGTAGTGTAATTACACATGGTTCAACAAAGGCCAGTAAATGTTGCATCATGAACAATCTGAGGGCTCATAACACAATTAACTCAGTGTCTGGCAGTCCGCTGTGTGGATAACATATTTGTTTTGCAAAGCAAACTCAACGAGTAGGGATGCTTGGCATTCATTTCCCCATCCGCATAGCCTACAGCAAAGTACATTTATTACTGCAGGAGCTGTACAGACCTATTGGCAGAAAACATAAAACTCAACCTTTAAGTCATCCAACCAGAGTTTTGTATTAAATAACCCTCGTAACTATCAGCATGCAAAATTATTGAAAAAATATAGCACACATAACCAACAAACTAACAAAAGAACCAAACATGATTTTGTGAATTTAACGTTGCCATGTTTCTCTTCAATCTAAACAGCATACATGGGGTTTGGTTCCCCTCAGCATAAGATAAATTTGCAATTAATGTCGACATATTTTCAGTCTGTGAGTCAGTCATACACCCTTGGTTAATTTTTAGGACATAGTTTGCATACTGTCTTTGCTGGCCTACATCTGTAATGATAAACATGTGACTCCCCTACTTCTCTCTGTACCTACCATTTCGGAAAAAAGAGCGTCGTGATTGGCCACCATTAAGCGGCGGCAGGGATTTCTTCTCCTGCCCCACAAAGGTGTCCCACCGCACTTTGTCAGTCCCACCCAGCTCTCTGACCTTCTTCAAACAGCACTCCAGGTAGTCAATAGGATCATCTGGCCGGTAGTACATCAAACCTGTCAGCAAACTCTGGAAGAAAGAAACATAGGCACTGCTTTAGCATACTGTGGCTTAGCATTAGTACCAGTTAGTGCAGGGCAAAATAAGTCACCTGAATCAGCATAAAGCAACTACTGTCACACAAAAATAGTGAGTTTTGCAGATTTCGCGTCACTGACAAATACAAAAAAAACTATTAAGCCACAAAAAATGTTTGGTGCTTCCAAATGTGGAGATGCTGAATAGCTGAAAATCCACAAACACTAAATAAACAATAGTATCCTTTTCTGTAAATGTGGTTCCTGTCTGGTTAATGTTTAATGTTATATTCACTTTGATGTTATATTAAGATAAGTAAATGATCCACACACTCTATGACTCCAATCAATAAAGCTGAGCAATGTCAGGTTTCCAACCATCTTACTAGCAAAGAGTACCAGTACTGAAATAATACACCTGATACCATCATTTATTTGAAAATTAACACCCAAAGCTATTCCTTATTTCCTTTTCCCAAAATGCCTGAACCAAGCACTCATAAACCATCTGAATCAATCAATCATAATCAAGGAATAACGGGTACTCTGAGATGTACTAGTAGCTAGAACAGAACAAAAACATGCAGACATGTGATGATGCCTGAAGATGCCTAGGGTGGGAATCTCTATACTAACAACGCTGCCAGCAAGATGATGCTCTGAAACAGCTTCCAAACACAAGCATCTGTGATCAATGACCACAACGTGATGGCCCACAAGGATCTCCCAAATATCTCCCCTTGCTTTTCTCATCCATTAATCTTCCCCCTCGTCCACAAAGGAGGTACCCACGTCCACTTTCCTAGATCCAAACCCATTAGCTACATATGGGTGCCTAGTTCTCGGTTCCAGTCAGGACAGATTGAATTACCTAAAGATGCCTCCAAAGATTACCAACAGATGTCTCATTTATAGCTCGAGCTATATGTTCCGGTAAGCGCTGGCTCTGTCACAGGGGCTTTGTCGCAGGGGTCACAACGGTGACACCGACCCTGTTGCTTAAGAAAAGTTTCAGCAGCATCTTAAGACTTTCCGAGGGGGAAAGGGTCATTAATTCACCCAGTACGCAGTTCTTATGAATACGGGGGCGAAGTTAGTGTAAGCGACCCCTTACCTCAGCTCACGATGAGAAACTGAGTTCTAACTTAAATGCTTAAGGTGTAAATAACTTGTGGCATCGACCATGTGTCATTTTAAAGTATTTTGTGGACATATGTTAACGAAAAAGGTCACAACTCCATCATTTTCCTTTCGTTTCTCCTCAGAGAAAACGTTAGCTAGCCACTGAAACTAGCTGCAATCCAGAAAGGCTAGCAAAACTAGCACGCGCGTGCGTTTTAAAAAAAAGTTCGTTATTTTCCGTTAGGCTAGTTACGATGCCGTTAACTTGAGTTGAGGTATTTAACGGCAAAACATCATTATGGGTTCACAAGGACCCCCGGAAACTCCTCTCACCTCAAACAGCTGTGGTATTTCTCTCCGGGAGAGGTACTCCTTGGCGTCGTTGGTGTTCATGACTCTGGAGGAGATGAAAAGTAAAAGTAGCCACAAAACCGTTGAAATGACCGTTTCGGCGGAGAGAGCTGCCTGGGCTCCTGCGGCGAACGACGACCAAGGTTAGTTTTTTGTCGGAAAACGAGGAACAGCCGGTTCGGTCGCAGTCCTAATGCATTCTCCTACTCTAAAACTAGATGCAGCCGAAATAAAAGATGTTATTCTCTCAGAGGAAACCGGTGTGTGACATGCTGCTTTCCCTCTGCACCTCCACTCAGCCTCGAGCTGTCAACCGTCAGCAGCGTCGTTTTCTTTCCCACCTACATTCAGCCAAAGCCCGCCGCCCTCTCTGTGATTGGACGCGTCTGTCGCGCCTTTTGCGCTATGATTGGCTAGCTAGCTATGCGAATGAAATGTGAGGCTTCGGCGGGACACGTCTGGCCAATAGGAAGAGCGGGAGGCGGAACTTTAGCCGGAATACGGGTGGGAAAGGAAAGAAGCCTGAGAACAGGTACAAGTGACAGATATGTGGTGGTAGATGTTTGGGCTCAGCCTGTCACTAGTGGGTTGACAATCAGGCAGGTATAGCTTGCTTGTGTGCTAATTCATCAGGCACCCAGGCAAATATCATCGATTCCCAGATATATTCTCCACAGAAAGCCAAATCATGTCTGTCCTGGCCTTTTTATCATCCAGTGGATTTGACCTGTAGGCCCCCCAGCTGCTCCATTATCAGATATAAATGTTGGTTAGTGGATGCTGGAGTCTTTATCTTTATGGAGTCTTTAGCAAAAGCTATCCAAAGCATTTCTACGAGCTGACATATTTAACATGGTATTTCAGACATGATCATTCATTACCTCTATTCAGGTAATGTTGAACATGGTATACTGCATTATAATACTACAGTATACCAGGTCGTAGGTATGAAAGACTATAAGGTTGGCTATATTGTGTGAAAGTGGGCCATACTGTGCTTCAGTAAAAAAGCACATAGGCTACAGGCGAAGTCCAGCTTGCAGTGATGTTGGATCATATATGTTCCTGCTTGTATAGTACCTAAACAGCACATTCTGTAGGCCTAATGAAATATGGCAGGCACTCAGTGTGTCTAAAACAATTATTAAGCCATAAAGTACGGAGGCCCATTCACGTCTATGGTTTTTCTTCGTTTCTGCTATTGACAGGAGAGATTTGCAGAGTTTTGACTTATTATCTCTAACTATTGACTTGGTATCTCTTATTAATGACTGGAAACATTAGTGACTCAGAATAATATTTCCAGAAAATTCAGGTTGGTATATAATTGCTTTATCATATTTATTGTATATTTAAAGATATTTATCTGGAAAAATGACATTATTTCGAAAATATATGTCACTGTATTAAAATATTATTGTGTTTTTTTATATATTTTTTATTTTAAAATATATATTAGTATTCTAAAAATATATTTTTTAAATACATAAAATCTTTTTGGAACATTATTTTGGCACTGCATTTATAAATTAAGTATGGGATTTTAAAACGCAGGCACTGAGATAATATTTAGGATTGCTGGGTTTTACAAATTCATCTGTGATAGCTTTGTAACCACTCTCAAACAGTATGGCAAAATATTTGTAACTTTATGTTGGATTTTATTTGCAGTGACATTAAAATGAATGCATCCCATTTGGGTTTAGAAATGTTTTAAATAAATTGAAAAACATAAATATTTGTAGTATAATCGTAACATTAAAAAATGAAAACCTGGAATTTTGGCATTTTGGACTCTATATAATTCTTTTGTTTATTTTTTAGGCATGTATTTATTTATTTCTGCCCTGGTTGCAGGTTATTTATTTGTTTTCTCAATTTGTAATGTAAAAAAAAAATACTTAAAGTTATGTCCTATAAATCACTGGGTCTTTTATTTTGAAACAAGGACTTTTATGCTGAAGGAGCGCGTATGCTTCCCTAGCGTAGAAAGGGTCTTCTGTCAGGCTGTCAGAGGAAACCTCACAATGGCAAACTACATGTGTTTGTCAATATGTACTATCATAAATGTGCTCCTTTTGCTGCCAGTGGTACACAGTGATAGCCTTGAGGTGAGTTTCACTTTTAGCGCTGTCATAACGGTTAACATGGGTTTGTTTTTGGGAGGAACACCGGGGAATAGCATTGGGGCTAACGACGTAGCATCTACAGTGGCTATGCTACCTAAACTAGTTTATATTCGTTTTAGATACTAACCAGTGGTGAGTATTAGTGCTCATTAACCCGGATGTGCAGTGTTAATGGCGCTGATTAACATAACTATTCGGGTTTGTAGGAATAATGTTAAGTTTCATTCATTGTTTAGTTAATAATTGGTGTCATCTATTATTCAGACATTAAATTGAACAGTGTGGGCTAATGTATTAAAACCACTACCGCTGAATGTCTGACCTGCCTAAATAGGTTTTACATGTATCAGGAGTTTTCTGTACTGCTCTGAAACAGAGTCCCATCAGAGGGTGGGTTGTTTTCTTCCTCTTCCCGTCATTAACCTCGCCCTTCATCTGTTTGTTGGTTACATTCTCCTAATATGATCCTTCACCTGTCATTGGTCTTCTATTTTTACCCCAGTGTTAGCATAATTTTCTTGTATATTATTTTTTTCCTGAGATTTGTGTATATAATAATGTTACAAGAGATGACAAGCAGGGTCTTTGTTTATGGCTTAATACTGATATTTAATACTGAATGTAAATGATTGTCTGTCCTTTATTGTGTGTAATAATAACAGTTTATAAGATAAAATGCCAAGAGAGGATTTTGAATGGTTATTAAAAGCATTCACTGAGGTTGATAGTCTAATAAGTCATGGAACTGCGTTTACACAGCTTAGAAGGATAACTGAAAGAGTCTCTCCACTATTTCTGTAATTTACAAAAGGTGTTTGCAGAAGGCCAGTATATGCAGATCTAGGGATGGATTGTTTTCTTAGGAACCCCAGTAGGAGGTCCGTCACAGTGATCAACTCTTCTGTAACAAAAGCCAACTTAACAATATTTCTCAAATGCTAAAAAAATGATAAAATGATACTTTAGTAACTGTGTTTACGTGCGGGATAAAACAGAGCTCTGAGACTTAGAGCACATCCAGGCTTCCTACTTTAGGTTTGTTCATAAAGTACCTTTCTGTGTTATAAAAGCACTGCCTTTACTACCAGGGACCAGTATTTCCAATTTTCTTGATTTAGTTGTAGTGAGCATGGGAATGTAGGGAATCAGTGGTTTGTAGCTAGTAGGTGGAAGATGAGTGGGTTGGTTGTGGCTTTTGGGTGGGTCATGGCTAGTGGTTGGAGGATGGGTGGGTCATGGCTAGTGAGTGGAGGATGGGTGTGTTGTGAGTTGGTTGTGGCTTGTGGGTGGAGGATGGGTGGTTCGTGAATTGGTTGAGGCTTGTGGATGAAGGATGGGTGGGTTGTTTGTGGCTAGTGGGTGGAGGATGGGTGTGTTGTGGCTTGTGGGTGGAGGATGGGTGGTTGGGTTGTGGCTAGTGGGTGGAGGATGGGTGGGTTGTGGCCTCTGGGTGGAGGATGGGTGGGTTGTGGCTTGTGGGTGGAGGATGTGTGGTTTGTGGCTTGTGGGTGGAGGATGGGTGGGTTGTGTTAGCGGGTAGAGGATGGGTGGGTTGTGGCTAGAGGGTAGTGGATGGGTGGGTTGTGGCTAGCAGGTAGAGGATGGGTGGGTTGTGGCTAGCGGGTAGAGGATGGGTGGGTTGTGGCTAGCGGGTAGAGGATGGGTGGGTTGTGGCTAGCGGGTAGAGGATGAGTGGGTTGTGGCTAGCGGGTAGAGGATGGGTGGGTTGTGTTAGAGGGAAGAGGATGGGTGGGTTGTGGCTAGAGGGTAGAGGATGGGTGGGTTGTGGCTAGCGGGTAGAGGATGGGTGGGTTGTGGCTAGTGGGTAGAGGATGGGTGGGTTGTGGCTAGCGGGTAGAGGATGGGTGGGTTGTGGCTAGAGGGTAGAGGATGGGTTGGTTTGTGGCTAGAGGGTAGAGGATGGGTTGGTTTGTGGCTAGCGGGTAGAGGATGAGTGGGTTGTGTTAGCGGGTAGAGGATGGGTGGGTTGTGGCTTGTGGGTGGAGGATGGGTGGGTTGTGGGTGGAGGATGGGTGGTTGGGTTGTGGCTTGTGGGTGGAGGATGGGTGGTTGGGTTGTGGCTAGTGGGTGGAGGATGGGTGGGTTGTGGCCTCTGGGTGGAGGATGGGTGGGTTGTGGCTTGTGGGTGGAGGATGTGTGGTTTGTGGCTTGTGGGTGGAGGATGTGTGGGTTGTGCTAGCGGGTAGAGGATGGGTGGGTTGTGGCTAGAGGGTAGTGGATGGGTGGGTTGTGGCTAGAGGGTAGAGGATGGGTGGGTTGTGGCTAGCAGGTAGAGGATGGGTGGGTTGTGGCTAGCGGGTAGAGGATGGGTGGGTTGTGGCTAGCGGGTAGAGGATGAGTGGGTTGTGGCTAGCAGGTAGAGGATGGGTGGGTTGTGGCTAGCGGGCGGAGGATGGTTGGGTTGTGCTAGCGGGTAGAGGATGGGTGGGTTGTGGCTAGCAGGTAGAGGATGAGTGGGTTGTGGCTAGCGGGTAGAGGATGGGTGGGTTGTGGCTAGCGGGTGGAGGATGGGTGGTTGGGTTGTGCTAGCGGGTAGAGGATGGGTGGGTTGTGTTAGAGGGAAGAGGATGGGTGGGTTGTGGCTTGCGGGTAGAGGATGGGTGGGTTGTGCTAGCGGGTAGAGGATGGGTGGGTTGTGGCTAGCGGGTAGAGGATGGGTGGGTTGTGGCTAGAGGGTAGAGGATGGGTTGGTTTGTGGCTAGCGGGTAGAGGATGGGTGGGTTGTGGCTAGCGGGTAGAGGATGGGTGGGTTGTGGCTAGCGGGTAGAGGATGGGTGGGTTGTGGCTAGCGGGTAGAGGATGGGTGGGTTGTGGCTAGCGGGTAGAGGATGGGTGGGTTGTGGCTAGCGGGTAGAGGATGGGTGGGTTGTGGCTAGCGGGTAGAGGATGGGTGGGTTGTGGCTTGCGGGTAGAGGATGGGTGGGTTGTGGCTAGCGGGTAGAGGATGGGTGGGTTGTGGCTAGCGGGTAGAGGATGGGTGGGTTGTGGCTAGAGGGTAGAGGATGGGTTGGTTTGTGGCTTGTGGGTGGAGGATGGGTGGGTTGTGTTAGCGGGTAGAGGATGGGTGGGTTGTGGCTAGAGGGTAGAGGATGGGTTGGTTTGTGGCTTGTGGGTGGAGGATGGGTGGGTTGTGGCTAGCGGGTAGAGGATGGGTGGGTTGTGGCTAGCGGGTAGAGGATGGGTGGGTTGTGTTAGCGGGTAGAGGATGGGTGGGTTGTGGCTTGTGGGTGGAGGATGGGTGGGTTGTGGGTGGAGGATGGGTGGTTGGGTTGTGGCTTGTGGGTGGAGGATGGGTGGTTGGGTTGTGGCTTGTGGGTGGAGGATGGGTGGTTGGGTTGTGGCTAGTGGGTGGAGGATGGGTGGTTGGGTTGTGGCTTGTGGGTGGAGGATGGGTGGTTGGGTTGTGGCTAGTGGGTGGAGGATGGGTGGGTTGTGGGTGGAGGATGGGTGGTTGGGTTGTGGCTAGTGGGTGAAGGATGGGTGGGTTGTGGCTTGTGGGTGGAGGATGGGTGGACACACTCCTTTATTAAAGTTCTAATGATTCGAATCTCTGATGAGCATTGGTCATACTAACACCTGCTGTAACCTGTTGCTTGTGTTTTAGACCAAGGCCACTCAGTTCTTCAGCAGCGGTCACACCAACAACTGGGCGGTGCTGGTAAGCCTGGCCTGCTTTGCCGGCATGTTTTATGAATGATATGGTGATCATTTCTTGACTGTGACGGTTTATTTCTATCAAACCTACAGGTGTGCACATCTAGATTCTGGTTTAACTATCGCCACGTAGCCAACGTACTGTCTGTGTACAGGAGTGTGAAGAGGCTGGGCATTCCAGACAGGTAAGTTTCTACAGGTAACAGCTGTGTTTAGTTATATTGGGGAAAGCAGTGTAATTCATTTCCACTGCACCGTTGGCAGACGGCTGCACCACGCAGGACTGCATGCACACAGACCGTTACTACAACTGCCCTTAACACCACGTCACCGTCACCAAAGACTGCAGTGGTGTCGTGCCAGACTGTCATGGAGTGACTCAGAATGGCAGCGGGTCATCTTCAGTGACGAGTCCCGCTTTTGTGTCGGTGGAGACGACCAGCCCATGTGTGGAGGCACCGTGGTCACACATCCACTCCACCTCCATCCCTACCCAAACTTAGTACTGAGATGTCTGACATTGGTTGGAAGAACGTGACCAAGACTTTTCAAGTACTACCCTGGCCCCCTAATTGCCCAGATTTGAACCCAGTTGAGCATCTGTGGGATCACCTCGATCGTTATGTTCACTCTGTGGATCCTCTCCCACACACCCTCCAGCAGCTGTGGGATGCACTGCAGTCAGCATGGCTCCAGATACCTGTGACAACCTACCAGGACCTTACTGAGTCACTCCCAGCCTGTCTGGCTGCTACACACAGTGGTTATATTAGCTGGACATTAGCTGGTGGTCATAATAATGTGACATAACTGTGTAATTACTTGGTTTATTATATTTAGACATTTATGCCGTGTAAAAGAAGTGTATAGCAAAATAATCACCATAGCAGCTTCTTCAGAGAGGGTGAAGAAAAGTCACCCAGTAGCTTATCACTTCCATTAGCTGTCCGAAGGAAGTTCGTTGCTGCCTGCTCATGAATCTTAATCTTGACCATTATTCAGGAATGACAGAAATTGATTTAAATCAGCCTATAGTAGCGGAGTAGTTGAGTGCATATTGATGGCTCTCCTCTGGGAGACTTGTGCTTCTTTTTACACACTCTGATTTGTAATAGAGGTTTGGCTCCCTCGGCTGCCGTTGCAAATGGCTGGGGAGAAATTCTGCCTCAGTAGATTTCTCTCTGAAAGGCTCATTTACTCCAGAAGCAGTTAGTGCAGACGTATTTACCAGCTGTCAGACCACTGAAACTGGTTACTGGACAAAAATGTGTACAGCCATTAATGCTCAGCGGGACGATGTATCCTGAATAGGCGCTGTGTGTTTTTGTGTTTAATGTGTTATACCACTAAACTATAAATAAAGATATTAATATCTCTCACAGTTACTGTAATGGTTGGTAATGACTTTAGAGGGCGGTGGTGAGTGGTGTTTATGTGATGGTTGGTAATGACTTTAGAGGGTGGTGGTGAGTGGTGTTTATGTGATGGTTGGTAATGACTCCTTTAGAGGGCAGTGGTGAGTGGTGTTTATGTGATGGTTGGTAATGACTTTAGAGGGTGGTGGTGAGTGGTGTTTATGTGATGGTTGGTAATGACTCCTTTAGAGGGCAGTGGTGAGTGGTTTGCGTATTTGGTGGTTGGTAATGACTCCTTTAGAGGGCGGTGGTGAGTGGTTTGCGTATTTGGTGGTTGGTAATGACTCCTTTAGAGGGTTGGTGGTTGGTAATGACTCCTTTAGAGGGCGGTGGTGAGTGGTTTGCGTATTTGGTGGTTGGTAATGACTCCTTTAGAGGGCGGTGGTGAGTGATGTTTATTTGATGGTGGGTAATGACTCCTTTAGAGGGTGTGGGTGAATGGTGTTTGTTTATTTAATGGTTGGTAATGACTCCTTTAGAGGGTGGTGGTGAGTGATGTTTATTTGATGGTGGGTAATGACTCCTTTAGAGGGTGGTGGTGAGTGATGGTGAGTGGTGTTGGTGTTTTATTTGGTGGTTGGTAATGACTCCTTTAGAGGGCGGTGGTGAGTGGTTTGATGTTGGTATTTGAGTGGTTGGTAATGACTGACTCTTTAGAGGGCGGTGGTGAGTGAGTTGGTTAATGACTCCTTTAGAGGGTAGTGTGAGTGGTGTTAATTTGATGGTTGGTAATGACTCCTTTAGAGGGCGGTGGTGAGTGGTGTTTATTTATGGGTTGGTAATCACTCCTGTAGAGGGTGGTGGTGAGTGGTGTTAATGTGATGGTTGGTAATGACTCCTTATTGAGTAGTTGATGGTTGGTCATGACTCCTTTAGAGGGCGGTGGTGAGTGATGTTTAGTTGATGGTTGGTAATGACTCCTTTAGAGGATGGTGGTGAGTGGTGTTTAGTTGATGGTTGGTAATGACTCCTTTAGAGGATGGTGGTGAGTGGTGTTTATGTGATGGTTGGTAATGACCCCTTTAGAGGGTGGTGGTGAGTGATGTTTATTTGATGGTTGGTAATGACTCCTTTAGAGGGCGGTGGTGAGTGGTGTTTATTTGATGGTTGGTAATGACTCCTGTAGAGGGTGGTGGTGAGTGGTGTTCATGTGATGGTTGGTAATGACTCCTTTAGAGAGCGGTGGTGAGTGGTGTTTAGTTGATGGTTGGTAATGACTCCTGTAGAGGGTGGTGGTGAGTGGTGTTTATGTGATGGTTGGTAATGACTCCTTTAGAGAGCGGTGGTGAGTGGTGTTTAGTTGATGGTTGGTCATGACTCCTTTAGAGGGCGGTGGTGAGTGATGTTTAGTTGGTGGTTGGTAATGACTCCTTTAGAGGATGGTGGTGAGTGGTGTTTATGTGATGGTTGGTAATGACTCCTTTAGATGGTGGTGGTGAGTGATGTTTATTTGATGGTTGGTAATGACTCCTTTAGAGGGCGGTGGTGAGTGGTGTTTATTTGACGGTTGGTAATGACTCCTTTAGAGGGTGCTGGTGTGTGGTGTTTATTTGACGGTTGGTAATGACTCCTTTAGAGGGTGGTGGTGTGTGGTGTTTATTTGACGGTTGGTAATGACTCCTTTAGAGGGCGGTGGTGAGTGATGTTTGGGTGATGGTTGGTAATGACTCCTTTGGAGGTTGGTGGTGAGTGGTGTTTATTTGATGGTTGGTAATGACTCCTTTAGAGGGCGGTGGTGAGTGGTGTTTATTTGATGGTTGGTAATGACTCCTGTAGAGGGTGGTTGTGAGTGGTGTTTATGTGATGGTTGGTAATGACTCCTTTAGAGAGCGGTGGTGAGTGGTGTTTAGTTGATGGTTGGTCATGACTCCTTTAGAGGGCGGTGGTGAGTGATGTTTAGTTGATGGTTGGTAATGACTCCTTTAGAGGATGGTGGTGAGTGGTGTTTAGTTGATGGTTGGTAATGACTCCTTTAGAGGATGGTGGTGAGTGGTGTTTATGTGATGGTTGGTATAGACTCCTTGAGAGGGTGGTGGTGAGTGATGTTTATTTTATGGTTGGTAATGACTCCTTTAGAGGGCGGTGGTGAGTGGTGTTTGTTTGTTTGTTGGTTGGTAATGACTCCTGGTGGTGGTGAGTGGTGTTCATGTGATGGTTGGTAATGACTCCTTTAGATGGCGGTGGTGAGTGGTGTTTAGTTGATGGTTGGTAATTCCTTTAGAGATGGTGTGGTGGTAATGACTTTTATGGGCGGGTGTGGTGATGGTGTTTGTAATGACTTGGTAATGACCCTTTGTGTGAGGGGCGGTGGTGAGTGGTGTTTAGTTGATGGTTGGTCATGACTCCTTTAGAGGGCGGTGGTGAGTGATGTTTAGTTGGTGGTTGGTAATGACTCCTTTAGAGGATGGTGGTGAGTGGTGTTTATGTGATGGTTGGTAATGACTCCTTTAGATGGTGGTGGTGAGTGATGTTTATTTGATGGTTGGTAATGACTCCTTTAGAGGGCGGTGGTGAGTGGTGTTTATTTGACGGTTGGTAATGACTCCTTTAGAGGGTGCTGGTGTGTGGTGTTTATTTGACGGTTGGTAATGACTCCTTTAGAGGGTGGTGGTGTGTGGTGTTTATTTGACGGTTGGTAATGACTCCTTTAGAGGGTGGTGGTGTTTATTTGATGGTTAGTAATGACTCCTTTAGAGGGCGGTGGTGAGTGGTGTTTATTTGATGGTTGGTAATGACTCCTTTAGAGGGTGGTGGTGAGTGATGTTTAGTTGATGGTTGGTAATGACTCCTTTAGAGGGAGGTGTTGAGTGATGTTTAGTTGATGGTTGGTAATGACTCCTTTAGAGGGAGGTGGTGAGTGATGTTTAATTGATGGTTGGTAATGACTCCTTTAGAGGGCGGTGGTGAGTGGTGTTTATTTGATGGTTGGTAATGACTCCTTTAGAGGGCGGTGGTGAGTGGTGTTTATTTGATGGTTGGTAATGACTCCTTTAGAGGGTGGTGGTGAGTGGTGTTTATTTGATAGTTGGTAATGACTCCTTTAGAGGGCGGTGGTGAGTGGTGTTTATTTGATAGTTGGTATTGACTCCTTTAGAGGGCGGTGGTGTGTGGTGTTTATTTGATGGTTGGTATTGTCTCCTTTAGAGGGCGGTGGTTCTTCTACAATACTATATGTCCATGTTACTTTATAAAAGCTGCTACTTTAATCTACTTTAAAGTTATGTTTTTTTTTTTTTTGAACAGCAAAATCATTGAACTTGAAATATTTAATGAAGCCTCAGTGAAAGTTTGGCTGTTTGCTCTTCCAGCCTTTTCTAATTGGATACACACGATTCCTCTCTGGGTTCCTGCATCCTTCTAATTGGACACATTTGTTCTCTTGCCTTCCCCAGCCACATTGTGCTGATGCTAGCTGATGACATGGCCTGTAACCATAGAAATCCCAAGCCGGCGACTGTCTTTAGCCACAAGAACATGGAGCTGAACGTGTACGGGGACGACGTGGAGGTGGATTATCGTGGATACGAGGTGGGTGGTAGCATACAGCCTCACATTAAGGCCCTTAACTTTGCCTAGTCATCTTAGGTGAAATGCATTCCGTTGTGACTCATATCCTGTCAAAATGTGGGCTGAGGGGCACTGAACAAAATGATGATTTAGGTTCTAGTTTTTGATGGATATGTTTCTCTTGGTTGTGTTTTTCACTTTTATCCATGAAGTATGATTAAGGCCAATCAGAAAATAAATAAATAAATAAAATTGGACAAACTTTGACAACCAGTGATTCAATACACACAGAATGTGAAATGCTCATTTTTGGTACTACAGTGCCATACCAAAAGTCAGAGGATGGCTTGGAAATGCCAACACCTGTATAAGTTGAGGTGAGTAAGTTTGAACACTGTCCAGCGTTCTCATGGCAAGGCAACATTCATTATCAAAGTTTGAACAAGGCATGATGGTGGGTGCCAGACAGAGGGGACACTCCATTTCCAAAGTTGTATAGACATTTAACATTCCACAATCCCCAGTGTTCATGTGTGTGTAGGGGGAATACATCATAGAAAACATGACCACCCACAGTGGACAGCGCAGTGGCCAACAACTGGTGCTTAAAGATCAAGACTGCCGCCATCTAGCTGGAACTGTCCATGTGAACAGACAAGTGATTCTGGCAGAAATCACATCCACACTTATACATTAGGTCCTTCACGCATATCCTGCAGGTCAGTACGGCATTCCTCAGACTCCATAGGATATTGGAGCAGAGATGCCATCAGAGTGTCTCTCCACACACAAGACACAGCTAGCTAACTGGACACTAGAGGACTGGCAAAATGTGGAGTGGTCCAAACAGGCATGGTACCGATTGTTGTGGACTGATGGTAGGGTTTGTGTGTGGCGCAGACCCAATGAAGTCATGAACCCAAATTGTTGTCAACAAGGCACTGTGCAGGCTGGTGGTGGTTCCATACTGGTGTGGGATGTGCTCTTATGTCATGGGTTGGGTCCACTGGCCGGCCTAAACGTGTCAGTGACTGGTGTTTTAATGCTTGGTGACCATTTGCAGCCCTTCATGGACTTCATGTTCACCCTCACTGATGCCTTCAGGCCCACTATCGTGGCTCGTTCAACCCCAAGGTAATTCATGTCACCTTGCCATGAGGAGACTGGTCAGTGTTCAAACTTACTCACAAATCAGACAGATATGGGTGTTCCCAGGCTGTCCCCCGAGGTAACACCACTTCATAATCAGTTTACATACTTCTACCGCATGAGTTTTGGTACGTCAGTGGAAGCTTGCTTTTACATTTCTGCCGTCCAGCCAACCTTATAGGTAGTACACCTTATAGGAGGTATGGTCTTTTTCTTAGCACCACTGCAAAACCAAGCTTTTCCCTTCATTGTCTCCTTAACTTTACCAATATTGGTGGCAGATGAAATGAAGCCTCTATGTTTTAGGTCACAGTGGAGAATTTTTTGCGAGTTCTGACAGGAAGACTCCCACCCAGCACCCCTCGGTCCAAGCGGCTACTGTCTGATGACCGCAGTAACATCCTCATCTACCTGACAGGTACAGCTAGCCCTGCTTGTAAATCACAAAACTCTGTAATCCAGTCACACTTCATTTTCATGATTTACTATAACGTATCTACTGCTGAAAATTATGGTTCCCATAACCATAAGTTTTATTAGTCGTGTCGTGGTTGGTGTAGCTCAGCAGATAACACCAATATCCACCAGGGAGCCACCACCACATGTGGGAGAATGGGGTTCGAATCCCGGTCTGGGTAACTATGCTGTGCTACACCAATAAGAGTCCTTAGGCAAGACTCCTAACACTACAGTAGCCTACCGGTAATATGAGTAACCGTGTAAGTCGCACTGGATAAGAGCATGAGCTAAATGCCCTGCATGTATTAGGATTAGGATTGCAGCAATTAATAATCGATTAATTGGTGATCCATTTCCTCCATTATAGTAGAGACCTATGGTTTGTAGAATTTACACATCGTCAAAAGAATATCTGAATACCAGAAGGAAGTGTGGGATTGGAGTGCTGTTGGGAAGATAGATGAAGGTGACCAGGATCAATAACTGATGATAAATTTAGACTGATATGATCAATATTTATTGAGCTACACATACAGAAGTCTGTCTCTCAGTGTGAAGTCAGGCCGCCATGTTTGCTAACCCAACATGCCAGACATCTCGACCTGGAATTGTAGAGGTTCCTAATGGTGTCCTGTGATAATCCATCCCATGCAGCTTGAATATCCTCACACAGTTCCTGCAGATGGTGCGGTAGGGGTGGAGGTGGAGTGACACCAGGCCCTCTGGACGTGTGACAACAAACCGCTCATATTGGCACTGACCACGGTGCCTCCACACACGGATTCGTTGGTCGTCTCCATCAAGACAAAAGCGGGACTCTTTTGCCATTTGACTCTATTGCTGCCATTCGAGTCACTACATGACAGTCTGGCTCGACACCATTGCAGTCTTTGGTGACGCTGACGTGGTGTTAAGGACAGTTGTTGTAAAGGCCTGCATGCATGTGTGGTGCAGCCAGAATGGCTCATGGAGGCATCACTGCTTGCTTCATGTCTGCCGTCGTGGCTGTTGAGTCAGTCAGGTACAGTGATATAGCCTTGCTTATGTCACATGTGCGGCCGATGGTGAAAATTAAATAATTTGCATATCTCACCGTGCCAAACCTACCCACCAAGTTTCATTCCTGTTGTAAACACCTCTCGCCTCTCACAGTGGTGCTGTAGTATGAACAAGCTTTTCTGCATCTAGGAAGATCTCCTTCCCCCTTTAAAGGGGAAAATCTTTGGTGAATCAGATTCTCGAGATCGTATATGTTAATTCTTTTTCTGATACGAAGCTGAATATGATGCTCAAAAGACGAGTTTACCCCATATGTCTGCACAGGTCACGGAGGGAACGGCTTTCTGAAGTTCCAGGATTCGGAGGAGATCAGTAATGTGGAGCTCGCCGATGCCTTTGAGCAGATGTGGCAGAAGCGAAGGTACGTTGCTCAGCAGGGCATTTCATTTCAGAGCTGCTTCTTTTGTGTTACCGTCTGCCTCATTCGAATTTTCCGACCATCATTGTTCGTGTGGTAGCAGAGACCTGTGCTATTGTTGAGGTTTGCTCAGTCAAGACATCCTTCCAGTGTTGCCATTGAGACCAAATTGAATTAACAAGAGCCAAACGTATTGCACACCCGGTTGGTCTCTGTGACCTCGCTGCCACATCATAGTCTCTCAAGGCGAAACAGTCCTCTATTGAATCATCCTAATCTATTAACTGCGTGTTTCTAACTGTGCTAATTGCATGTTTGGAGGCCGGGGCTGTGTAATTAGCGGAGAGGTAAATGCGATGGGCGGTAAAAGATTCCATTCTGGCATTATGGCTTGTAGCTGGCGGAGCCCTGTCGCGCTGCCACGCTGCCGCTGCTCATCAGTCTGCGACTGCCCATTAATGTGGTAATTGAAGGGTTGATGAAACAAATTACTGCCACCAAAGCCTCTTTTGTCCACTGCTTTGCCCATGACTTCTGTCTGCATTCCCTTCGGAACGAGTTCTCCTTTCTTCTCTTGCCTGTTTTCTTCTTCTAAATGTGGGGTTGTGCAGTGCGGTCTTGTTATGGTGGGCTAGAAACAGATACAATGGGATGCCATGCAAACTCCATGTTTTGCAAATGTGTACCAGGATCAGACCTTTTTTTATTTTTTTTAGTTGCCGCGGCAACGGTCTGCGGAGGATTGGGATGATTGTGGCAGGAAGTAGAGCTGGGCTCATGTGGCCTTGTGCTTTCTTTTTGTCTTTGTTTACATTTTTTATGACAGATGCCATAATCAGCCCATTGTTCCCGTCTGTAGGTACAACGAGTTGCTGTTCATAATTGACACCTGCCAGGGAGCTTCCATGTACGAGAGGTTTTACTCACCCAACATCATGGCCCTGGCTAGCAGTCAGGTCGGAGAGGACTCGCTTTCAGTAAGTCCATCAATGCAGTAACGTCCACTTTGTCCCACAGTATGTGTATGTACAAAGAAAGGCTGCTCGATTTCAGTTGGGGATCTACAATATGACTCTCAGGTTTGCTTATCGTCTGTCTCCAATGAAAAACATGTATTTCCATTTTTTTGTCGATTTTTACTTTTATGTATCATTTGATCAAACAAGCCACTGTTTATATTGTGTAAAGATTTATGATGAATGAACCAAAAGAAATGCCCTAAATCACTAGGGGAAAACCTCTGGTTCCATTGACTTGCATTCAAACTAAAATAGGTTTTTGCCCTTTACTGTAAAGTTTCTATTTTGGAGATATTAGGTTTTCTTATACAGTTTGAGTCATCATGCTGACCTCCACACTATAATCTCCGCTTCACAATACTACATTATGTCCGTCAGGTTGGTCTTTCAGTGTGTGAATTGTGTTTTCTTTTACTGACCTGTAGCATCAGCCAGACCTTGCCATAGGGGTTCACCTGATGGACAGATACACCTTCTACCTGCTGGAATTCCTGGAAGACATCCATCCTGCCAGTCAGACTAACATGAATGATCTGGTGAGTTCATGGTTTCTCTTCATCCATTTGGTTAGAAACCCATTGCTTGTAATAACACTGTATAGTATATGATCTGTCTAGAAGATCCACCATATACCTGTGAAATCACAGGTCTTGGACACTTATATCAGAACCTCACCTTATTCGTTATGGGTCTATGTCTGACCACAGGGCCATTTGTGACCAGTATTATTATTTTTATATATATATATATATATATATATATATATATATATATATATATATATATATATATATATACACACCCACACATACATATATGTATGTATGTGTGTGTGTGTGTGTGTGTGTGTGTGTGTGTGTATGTATAAGTATATATATATATATATATATATATATATATATATATATATATATCTTTTAGACAACAACTGCCCTTTTACTTTTCGCGTGTGATAATACTATTAATAATTAATATTAATAATTAGCATGCAGAATTACCATAAAGGATAAATCTGAATACCTTCCAAAGATGCAGATGACATGCACAATATGTGAACTGCAGTACTGTGATACAGAAACGATAGGGAGATGATTGGTTGGCCTCGGCCATGTAAAATGCCCATCACAGTGTATACCTAATTCAACCATCCTATGTCTGTGTGGCACAAGTTCCATCGCAGTGTGAGTGCTACAGCTCGCACATGCTGGCCTTTCATACATACAGCATTTGAGCTATGTAGCGGAGCAGTGAGTAGGTTATACCGATATTCCAGACAGATTAACAATCAAACCAGACAATACATCTACCCTCCACAGCTTACTCACAGTCTCCCAGATCAGCTGGGAAAGGTGCAGGTGGTCTAGCTTTTGGTTTCGTATGAACAGGGCAAGGGACACTCACCTTTGGTGATTGGTTAGAACATGCTTTACCAAAAATTACGAATGTCCAGTTTGCATGGAGAGGAGAGGAAAAACCACAACCGGCCTCTTCAGTAGGTACACCTCCTAGTATCTGCTCCATCAGCTCCACTGACCATATAGGACACTCTGTAGCTCTACAGGTCCAGACTGTAGTCCATCTGTTTCTCTGTATACTGTATTACCCTGTTCTTCAATGGTCAGGACCCCCACAGGACCACCACAGAGCAGGTAGTGTGTGGGTGGTGGATCATTCTCAGCACTGCAGTGACACTGACGTGGTGGTGGTGTGTTAGTGTGTGTGGTGCTGGTGTGAGTGGATCAGACACAGCAGTGCTGCTGGAGTGTGTAAACACTGTGTCCACTCACTGTCCACTCTATTAGACACTCCTACCTCGCTGGTCCACCTTGTAGATGTACAGTCAGAGACAGTAGCTCATCTGCTGCTGCACAGTGCAGTGTTGGTCATGTTGAGAATGATCCAGCACCCACATCATACCTGCTCTCTGGTGGTCCTGTGGGGGTCCTGACCTTTGAAGAACAGGGTAATACAGTACACAGAGGAACAGATGGACTACAGTCTGTACCTGTAAAACTACAGAGTGTCCTGTATGGTCAGTGGAGCTGATAAACTAAACACTAAGGTGTGCCTATGGAAGCAGCCTGTGAGTCTATGGTGACATACTTTGTATATGTATATAGTGGCCCTGAGGAACAATGTTAACCTATTTAGGTTCACAGTGACCCGGTTCGTTTAGGGTGCTCTCACACGTGTGGTCTTTGAGGCATCTCTGCTCTTTTATCTGCAGTAGCTCTGAGGTGAGCTGACGTGGATGGCTGATGAATGTTCAAAGCGCTGGGGGGTTCATACATGCATTACTGTCACTGCTAGGTGGTCAGAACGGACTAGAGGGTGACTGATGCATATCACATCAACAGATGAGTTACTTTACAAGAGCACTGTAGGGGTTTCCAATAAAGTGGCCGGCGAGTGCTTCTCTAGTGGGATATAGACTCTGTGTACGATCTCCGGGTTGAGGATGTGCTTGTCCAAGCCCTCCAGCTGTGCCAGATGAAAAAGGCCAGCCGTGGAGACTGCGGTCCCTCTGGCCGCGCTACTTTAAAAAGAATGGCTAATCCAGGCGTGGGGCAAGATGCTTTGAAACAGACAGGAGGTAGACCTTTTCTCTGAGGCCTCGTCAGCCTGCACTCCGTAATCCACACATCTGACTGGGTCAGGTGTCCCATCCCCTCCTCCCAAAGCGATTTTGATCTGGCCTTTATTTATTTAATTAATTATTTATTTTGTTTATTGATTTTTTTTTTTTCCCGCTGTCCTCCTCCACACTCTCAGACCGACCCAGATCAAACAGGTTTAACACGCGGGCCTTTAGTCTGCACTGATGCTGTTTGTCGTCTGCGTCATCTCTTTCGGCCTGTTCTGTAGGATTACCGTCAATATTATGGATTTCCTTTGGGACGAGGGACTTTTTAATCCTGAAAGAAAGCAGCACTCAGATAAAATTACAATCATCTCTCTCTCTTTTTTTTTTCTCCTCATCTTATGACTCTCCCTCCCCTCCCCCATTTTCCCTCCCACCCCCTTCTGTCACCGAGAGAAAGCGTTGCGAGTTGCGGACGCCGTCGCAGTGCCGCGGATTAATTTAGCTCCATTTGAAATAGTTCAACAGGCATCAAGTATGCACTTAAGGAAATTTCACCTTGCCTCCAATTTGTTGCCGGCCCAGCACTTTGAAGAACTCGATTGAGTGCTCAGGAACTGACATCTAGAAATATGACTTGCTGCCGGATGCCGCGAACTGGCATTCAGGCATTTTCCATGTTAATCGTCATCGTTTTACAAGGTCAAAAGCCCGGCACTTCATTTGAGAAATAGACTTATATAAAAGCTGTCAACTGCCACGGCTGAACGCGAGATTTATACACTGGAGCCTAAAAAAGGGTGGGGAAGACAGTTACTGACTTATGTGTTTGCAGCAATGCCAGGATTCAAACCTACAATCTCCTGGCGATTGGACAAAAACCTCACAGCTTAGAGGCAGAGTAATTGCGTAGATGGTGCTAATTGCCAAATTGTTGCTAAAGTGAATGGGAGTCTATAGAAGGAACGAGGGATGAATAAACGACAGAGTAGTATGGCACTGGATTAGAGTTTGAAGATCAGTCCTGAGTGAGTATGTGTAGTTTGGTGGCTGTAGGTTTAAAGTAAACCATAATGTTTGGATGGTGGTGAAAATGAATGGGAGTCTATGGAAGGAATTAGGGATGAATAAACGACACATAGAGGAGTGCAGGTCAGTGTGACACTGGATTAGAGTTTGGGGATCTGTCCTGAGTGAGTATGTGTAGTTTGGTGGCTGTAGGTTTAAAGTAAACCATAGTGTTTGAATGGTTGTGAAAATGAATGGGAGTCTATGGAAGGAATTAGGGATGAATAAACAACACCTAGATGAGTGCAGGTCAGTGTGACGCTGGATTAGAGTTTGAAGATCTGTCCTGAGTGAGTATGTGTAGTTTGGTGGCTGTAGGTTTAAAGTAAACCAAAGTGTTTGAGTGGTGGTGAAAATGAATGGGAGTCTATGGAAGGAATTAGGGATGAATAAACGACACATAGAGGAGTGCAGGTCAGTGTGACACTGGATTAGAGTTTGGGGATCAGTCCTGAGTGAGTATGTGAGGGTTTGGTGAAGGTCAGTATCGGATTTGTGTCGAGGGTCCCTAAATGTTGTGAAACGGGGTCTGTGGGATGAGCAGAAGTACATGGATGTGCATGTTTCCACCCTATTGATTCTTAATGGGGAGGGGGGGATTGAAATTTAATGAAATTCTTAGGAAAACTGAAAGTCGGATCACAAAGCACACCAGTCCGGATCAGACTGAACATTCTAGAGTTGGAACGGTACTGAGAACTGTGGGACTAGTTGGCTCAAACAACAAAAAATGTGTACCAGGTTTAAAGAAGTAAACCAAAGTGTTTGAATGGTTGGTGAAATCAATGGGAGTCAAACAGGAATTAGGTGATGAATAACTGTGTTAATTACACACCAACAATGCTCGCACCAACACCATAACTGCTGGCGCTGTCTTCGCTGTTACAGGGGAGTTCGGTGTAACTGCTGGCGCTGTCTTCGCTGTTACGGGGGATTCCGGATTTCGGTGTAACTGCTGGCGCTGTCTTCGCTGTTACGGGGGATTTCGGTGTAACTGCTGGCGCTGTCTTCGCTGTTACGGGGGATTTCGGTGTAACTGCTGGCGCTGAAATTTGAATGGGAGTCTATGGAAGGGGGATTAGGGATGCTGGTGCTAAACGTTACACATAGAGGAGTGCTGGCGCAGTGTGACGCTGGATTAGAGTTTGACGATCTAACCTGAGTGAGTATGTGTAGTTTGGTGGCTGTAGGTTTAAAGTAAACCTAGTGTTCGCTGAACGGGGATTGGTGTAAATGAATGGCGCTGTCTTCTTACGGGGGATTTCGGTGTGACTAAACGCTGTCACGGTGTAACTGATGGCGTGTCAGCAGTCAGGGGGATTTCGGGAGTAACTGCTGGCGAGTTTGTTACGGGGGATTTCGGTGTAACTGCTGTATGTCTAGCTGTTGCGGGGCTTTAGGTTTAACTGCTGGCGCTGTCTTTGAGTGTTACGGTGGATTTCGGTGTAACTGGGCGCTGTCTCTATGTTACGGGGGATTAGGTGTAACTGCTGGCGCTGACACTGTTACGGGGGATTGCGGTGTGGCATGTGGAGTTTGGGGACGCTGTTTACGGGGATTTCGGTGTAACTGCTGGCGCTGTCTTCGCTGTTACGTGGATTACGGTGTAACTGCTGCCGCTGTCTTCGCTGTTACGGGGATTACGGTGTAACTGCTGGCGCTGTCTTCGCTGTTACGGGGAATTAGGGGTAAAAGCATGCGCTGTCTTCGCTGTTACGGGGGATTTCGGTGTAACTGCTGGCGCTGTCTTCGCTGTTACGGGGGATTTCGGTGTAACTGCTGGCGCTGTCTTCGCTGTTATGGGGATTTCGGTTAAAATGCTGGTGCTGTCTTCGCTGATACGGGGGAGTTCGGTGTAAACAACAGGGCTGTCTTGCGCTGTTATGGGGGATTTCGGTATAAAATGCTGGGCTGTCTTCGCTGGGAGGGGGATTTCGGTGTAAATGCTGGTGCTGTCTTCGCTGTTAGTATAGCATTGGTGTAACTGCTGGCACTGTCTTCGCTGTTACGGGGGATTTCGGGGTGTAACTGCTGGCGCTGTCTTCGCTGTTATGGGGATTTCGGTGTAACTGCTGGTGCTGTCTTCGCTGTTACGGGGGATTTCGGTGTAACTGCTGGCACTGTCTTCGCTGTTACGGGGGATTTCGGTGTGACTGCTGGCACTGTCTTCGCTGTTACGGGGGATTTCGGTGTGACTGCTGGCGCTGTCTTTGCTGTTACGGGGGATTTCGGTGTAACTGCTGGCGCTGTCTTCGCTGTTACGGGGGATTTCGGTGTAACTGCTGGCGCTGTCTTTGCTGTTACGGGGGATTTCGGTGTAACTGCTGGCGCTGTCTTCGCTGTTACGGGGGAGTTCGGTGTAACTGCTGGCGCTGTCTTCGCTGTTACGGGGATTTCGGTGTAACTGCTGGTGCTGTCTTCTCTGTTATGGGGGATTTCGGTGTAACTGCTGGCGCTATCTTTGCTGTTACGGGGATTTCGGTGTAACTGCTGGCGCTGTCTTTGCTGTTACGGGGGATTTCGGTGTAACTGCTCGCGCTGTCTTCGCTGTTACGGGGGATTTCGGTGTAACTGCTGGCGCTGTCTTCGCTTTTACGGGGGATTTCGGTGTAACTACTGGCGCTGTCTTCGCTGTTACGGGGGATTTCGGTGTAACTGCTGGCGCTGTCTTTGCTGTTACGGGGGATTTCGGTGTAACTGCTGGCGCTGTCTTCGCTGTTACGGGGGATTTCGGTGTAACTGCTGGCGCTGTCTTCGCTGTTACGGGGGATTTCGGTGTAACTGCTGGCGCTGTCTTCACTGTTACGGGGGATTTCGGTGTAACTGCTGGCGCTGTCTTTGCTGTTACGGGGGATTTCGGTGTAACTGCTGGCGCTGTCTTCGCTGTTACGGGGGATTTCGGTGTAACTGCTGGCGCTGTCTTCGCTGTTACGGGGGATTTCGGTGTAACTGCTGGTGCTGTCTTTGCTGTTACGGGAGATTTCGGTGTAACTGCGTGTGTTTAATAGGCTGAACTTTTATTCCTACCACATAATAGTGCTGTAGTGTGACTTTATTCACAGGGACATACAGGCATGCTTATTTCACCCCTGCTCCATCATCATCCACGTGACTCCTCTCTGAAAGCTCCTACTCTGTAGTGGGCGGCATGCGGCCATAACTTGTTGTGGTCCAACAAAGAGAGACTTGCCTGCAGGCTTCTGTTCATTAAGGCACCTAATGATGTAGCAGTAGCAGCCAAGCAAATGAAGTTTTATGCTCTGCTGTTGGTAACAGGTGTGGAATCATTCCAGTTTTAGGAATAATGTCAGACAGATGGACCAACAGATCCAGCCACACCTGGGATTTGAGATATTTTAGACCCAGTAAACGTTTAAAGCAATCTGAATCTGAAGGTTTCTACTAAAGTAGGTACTGCAGTTCGCATACAGAGAGAGTCGCCCACCCTGCCCCTTCCCTCCCCATACTCGCCACTTATGCAGGTTGCCAGGTTGGAGACACTGAATATACACGAAAGAGTGCAAGATTAGTGGGATGGTAAACTATGACAGTAGCAAGCATCTCGAAGTACTCGAATGCTAAAATGACCTTTCCATTCTTAATAGCAGCAGTGATGAATTTGCTTAGGTTAGCTAACCCTAGCTGTGACTTAGTGCTTACACACAGGGGTTGGACAATGAAACTGAAGCACCTGTCATTTTAGTGTGGGAGGTCTCATGGCTAAATGGGACCAGCCTGGTGGCCAATCTTCATTAACTGCACATTGCACCAGTAAGAGCAGAGTGTGAAGGTTCAGTTAGCAGGTAAGAGCACAGTTCTGCTCAAAATACTGCAATGCACACAGCATTATGGGACATACCAGAGTTCAAAAGAGGACAAACTGTTGGTGCACGTCTTGCTGGCGCATCTGTGACCAAGACAGCAAGTCTTTGTGATGTATCAAGAGCCACGGTATCCAGGGTAATGTCAGCATATCACCAAGAAGGACGAACCTCCACCAGCATCACGTAGTGACCTGGCCACTATCCTGCAAGAAGAATGGCTTAACATCCCTCTGACCACTGTGCAGGACTTGTATATGTCATTCCCAAGACCAACTGACGCTGTATTGGCCGCAAAAGGAGGCCCTACACCGTACTAATAAATGATTGTGGTCTAAAACCAGGTGTTTCAATTTCATTGTCCAACCCCTGTACTTGAGGAGGAAAATTAGCCAACTCAGTATCCATGTTAAAGCCCTTCTGAGCTCGAAGCTGCCTCCGTTTTTCAAATGCAGCACAAATATTCACTCATGTTTTACTCCGCTCTGGTCATGGGACTTTTTCAGCCTAGCAGGATTGAGCATTATCTTTGTTGGTCTAGTTCGTTTGCTGGATTCTATGGCTGCACTAAACTGTCTGTCAATTTGTGTGTTACTTGGCAACCCGAGGTGGAAGTGGGCGGGGTCACGGACCAAAACACAAACAGACTTTCTGGTCCGATTAGGAAATATCACAGGAGAAGATACAAGCTGTTGCACTGTTATCGGGGAAGCTAGTAGTTCAACTTCAACATGTAAATAAATTACACAAAGCCCTTTTAAGTCTACTTCAGTGTACTTCTTGTACACTGTGGAAGCTGATGAGTGTGTGGAATTTTATCATATTGAAGTGTGTAGGTCAAGGGTCGCGGTTTCTCAAACTGGGAGCAGCGAAAGGGTTTCCAATGCCTGTTTAATAGACACATCTGTTGTTGTTGCTTCCGTGCTGTGCTATTGCTAACTGTAGCTCAGTTGTTCTCTGGTTGCACTGTCAGATATTTCCTTTCTGCAGCACAGGGGCCAGAGGGTACATGCGTCAGTCCAAAATAATAATAATAGTAATGGAAAAATAAAAGACGGAAAGTTATCAGTTGTCATATCGGCTAAAATTCCAATATTGGGCCGATGGCAATAACAGTAAAAAATCCATATCTCGGCAAACAATATATCGGCCACCTATCACTACTGAGAACCCACAAATTATTACAGTATGTTAGCTTTGTGGGGCAGTCGTGGGCTGGAGGTTAGGGAACCAGCCTTGTGACCGGAGGGTTGCCGGTTCAATTCCCTGAACTGACAGTAACGACTGAGGTGCCCCTGAGCAAAGCACCTAACCCCCAACTGCTCCCTGGGCACCGTGGATAGGGCTGCCCACCGCTCCGGGTAAGTGTGCTTACTGCCCCCTAGTGTGTGTATTAACTAGTGAGTGTGTATGTGGGTGTTTCACTTCACGGGTGGGTTAAATGCGGAGACTAAATTTCCCCACTGTGGGATCAACAAGGGATTCAAATCTTAAATCTTAAAATGTTAAATCTTTTAGTTCACTGTTGTGTTCATCATTTAAACTGAGAAAACAAAACCCCACCAGCAGGGTTTCACAGAGGCCTTGTTTGGCCTCGAGTGTAATTCAGGTCTAGACAGGTTATTGATACATCAATGAATGATTTTTGATATAGTGCAAGGCATAATGGCAATCAGAATATGCAGCAGCCCCCCCCATTATTATTTTTTGATTTTGCTTTTATTGTTGTTAATAATTTTTTAAAATTATTATTATTATTTATATCATTTTTATTCTTATTCCCTTCTTTCTGCTGATTTGTGGCAGAGTTAATGTGTTTTATTTTTTTTTTGGAAAGACAATAAATATGCATATGCATATGCAGCAGCGATCACAATACTGGTGATTTTGTCAATCAAGTTTATATTAGGAAGCTCTTCTAGTGGCAAATGACATTTTGCAGTAAAATAAATAAATAAATAAATAAATAAAGGTGAGAAATCAAACAGAAGGACAGTCGTGGAAAACACAGGTGTTGTACCCCACTGATCAGTCTCGAGAGATGAAGTTTCTTTCTCGTTAGCACAGTGGGAGGTTGAGAACCGTAAAGGAAACACATGGGATTGCTCACGACCAAACTGATAAACCAGTTTGATTAAACGCAGCTGTCGAGAGTTCCATGCGGCGAGATGCTACTTTGAAACAAAGCTTCGCTTTAGATGAGTTCTAACTTATAACGGTTTATGCAAACTGTAGGGAAACGTGCTTCGGAAATTGACCTAATATGCATTTTGGGCCAGAGGGGCAGCAGAATTTGCAAGAGTTTAGCATTTGCAAATAGATTGAAACTGTGTTTAGATGGAAACAATGACTTCCAATTAAGGCCAGGGAATTTTTAACCATCTGCTTGAACAGCTGTGAATGCGAAGTGCTGGTTTCTCAGTGCAGAAGTATTTTGTACAGAACTAATCAGTTTGCTTATTGCTAGCAGAGGAGGAGAGCCGTACCTAATGGGTCAGAACTTTGGTCATTTTTATTAATTTCATTGAGTAAGCCGCCATCATTTGTCTTGCGGGACAATGGTTTAGAGCCACACCACTTTAAAACGCACATCTTCTTGTTGGATCTACACTCACTTATCGTCAAAAGAACAGTTGCACAGATAGCTGCACCCAGAAGGAATCAGGCACTTGGAATGAAACTTGGTGGGTGGGTTTGGCACTGTGAGACGTAGCGTAAATGATTCAAGATGCATGTGACCTAAGCAAAGACAGGCCCAACAGCCACGATTGCGGACATTCAGGGAGCAGTGGTGTCCTCCATGAGTCATCCTGTTAGTGCAGCACCATTGGCAGATGGTGGCACCATGCAGGGCTACATGCACGCAGACCGTTACCACGACTGTCCTTAACACCACGTCACCGTCACCAAAGATAGAATGACTCAGATGGTCATCTTCCAGTGACGAGTCCCGCTTTAGTCTTGGTGGAGACGACCAACGAATCCGTGTGTGGAGGCACCGTGGTCAGCACCAAGATTAACAATTTGTTGTCACACATCCAGAAGGCCTGGTGTCCCTCCACCTCCACCCCTACCGCACCATCTGCAGGAACTGTGTGAGGATGTTCAAGCTGCATGGGATGGATTATCACAGGACACCATTAGGAACCTCTACAGCTCCATACCGAGACGTCTGGAATGTGGCGTTAGCCAACATGGCGGCCCGACTCCATACTGAGAGACAGACTTCTGTATGTGTAGCTCAATAAATATTGATCATATCAGTTGAAATTCATCATCAATTATTGATCCTGGTCACCTTTATCTTCCTTCCCAACAACACTACACTGGTACACTGGTACACCTCCTTCTGGGTGCAGCTGTTCTTTTAATTATTGGTGTGTATATGAGAGGTGGAGATATGGCAGAAATATGATACTGTGCTACACTTTTGCACAGTACTGTGTAAATGAAACTGACCAGCCATGGCTGAAATTCTGTAACTGAAAGGTCCAGTGCATACCAATCAGACTGTAATTTTGAGCCATTGTAGCAGCTCTTTTCATGTTCACATTTACGGAGATGAAGTCTGAACTATGGGCAATTGCTGCTGTGCGCCGCAGTGTATTTGTTTCAGCCACCTGCTATTAACAGCAATCTCAAGAGTCTTCTTCACACACGTCCTGACGTCTCCATATAAATTCCAGCAGTCTCGCGCAAATAGAATTTAAATATGCAAACTGGAATTTCTCCCCGATAGGCGAAAGCTATTACAATGCTAAGGATTCGGGAGTTTGAGTCATTTCCCTGATTTAGGAAGCTACACAGGCTGACTAAGAAACTAAGACGCACAAAAGAATTTGTGAGTAAGTGGCACGCCACTGCCTGGCCGGGTGGGAGGGTGGTTTGCTCCATGCATTAACATCCACTCAATGTTCATTTGTGTTCCAGTTCAAGGTGTGCCCAAAAAGCCAGTGTGTGTCCACCCCGGGTCACCGCACCGACCTGTTCCTGAGAGACCCCGGAAGCGTCCTCATCACAGACTTCTTCGGAAGTGTCCGCAAAGTGGAGATCACCCGAGAGGCCATCAGCTTAACGTCTGCTGAGGAGCAGCCACCGGAAGTGACGTAAGTGTAGTGGCTCTCCGAGAGCAAGCGTTTTGAAATCTGATGTTGTGGAATAGCTCGGCAAGGAATCCCAACATCCCTAGCGCCCCATATGCTGACACTTAGCCAAGACAGGGTTGCTTCTTAAGTTTTTGCGATGGAATTAAATAGCGTAGTGCAATAGAGCTTTATAGGTTTATAGCGAATGCGTTGTAGTTGTATTAATAAGCCACACTCTTGCTAGTATTTCACATCCTCACATTAAAAAACCCTGAGATGTTTGAACTCTGCACTCCACCAGAGTAGAACCTGTCTGTAATGACTTGGTCAGAAGGTCTAATGCAGGGTTTATCCACCTGTGGGGCATGAAGCACCCTTTACTGGTCCGTGGGCCTATACTCAGGTGGAGGCAGTATGTAGGCCAGAAGCGGCATACATACCCGCATTAAGATTTTAAGATTTAAATTCCTTGTTGATCCCACAGTGGGGAAATTTAGTCTCCGCATTTAACCCATCCATGAAGTGAAACACCCACACACACACACTAGTGAACACACTAGGGGGCAGTGAGCACACTTACCAGGAGCGGTGGGCAGCCCTATCCACGGCGCCCGGGGAGCAGTTGGGGGTTAGGTGCCTTGCTCAAGGGCACCTCAGTCGTTACTGTAGGCTCAGGGAATCAAAGCGGCGACCCTCCAGTCACAAGGCTGGTTCCCTAACCTCCAGCCCACGACTGCCCTAGTGTTATATTTAATATCATCGCTGTCCAATGAAAACCATATAGCACCCATTTGGTCGATTTGTATTTTTTGGCATCATTTGATCACATGAGCTGCTGTTTACATTGGGTGGACATTTCATGATGAATGGATCAACAGAAATATCCAAAACAGGCTTGGAGAAATGTCTGGTTCCGTTGACTTACATTCAAATTCCATCAAATTTTGGAGATACATGCTTTTCTTTGGACATTGACGATATGTTAATTTAAATATATGTATATATGGTGTAGTAGCAGGCTAATTCAACGTCTTTAGGCTAGTTTCATTGTCCAACCCCTGTAAATGTCAACAAACTAAAAAAAAACATGTTATTTTCGCATATTGTCCGGACCCCCAGGCTTTATGTTGCAGCCAACTCACTACATGCAACTAGTTGGATGCGAATTTCACCAAGGCTTTAGCTTGACTGCCTTTCTCGGTGTAGGCTGTATTACATGCCAGCTGTCTGTCTTCGTTAGGGTTTAATTATAATATTAAGATGCTGAGTGATGCATGCATCGCTCGGTAGCCCGTAGCCTTTAGAGTCCTACGTGTCGTGTGTGTTGATGACTGTTTGAATAAGATGACATGTCATGAGTAGCAAAATGATAAAGGCTCACGGAGCTGTCACTCTTTAATGTAATTATGCATGCAATTATAGATAAAATTATGCATGACTCTTTTGTTTGGTTGGCTAATTACGAATGACTCTCTGCTTTGTTCTGCGTAATGCACTGATTGACACATTTGCTAACTTCACTAACGCTAGGTTGTGCACATGTTCCTCTTGAAGGAAACAGTCACATGTACAGCAGAGACCCTGAAAACCGAGAGCGACCATATATATGCCTAACATCGTAAGTCCCAGATGCTCAGCTGGCTGGTCTGCTTACCCTTTCGCAGGCTGGAAGCCTGTCGTGGAGAAAAGGCTCGGGTTTGCGTTTGCTCTGTAAACCTGGCCAGCGATCAAATAAAAGCCATATTTGCAATATCGGCCTGCTAATGACCTGTTAATAACCTGCCGTACAGCTGTTGCTATGACCACCATAGAACAGGACAAATCCGGGCGCGATCCAGTTTGTCCAGCGCTGAATGGGCTCCCAGGGTGACCACGTTCCACCCAGCCCATTTGCTCCTGATAACAGACTCCATTACTTCACTGAGAAGCCATGTTAGTCCCAGCTGTAGTCTACTTAGTAAGTAACTCAGTAAGTGTAATGCGTTAGTGTACTGTAAGTAGTGTGTTGGTGTGCAGTAACTCAGTAAGTGTAATGTGTTAGTGTACTGTAAGTAGCGTGTTGGTGTACAGTAACTCAGTAAGTGTAATGTGTTAGTGTACTGTAAGTAGTGTGTCTGTGTACAGTAACTCAGTAAGTGTAATGCGTTAGTGTACTGTAAGTAGCGTGTCGGTGTACGGTAACTCAGTAAGTGTAATGTGTTAGTGTGCTGTAAGTAGCGTGTTGGTGTGCAGTAACTCAGTAAGTGTAATGTGTTAGTGTGCTGTAAGTAGCGTGTTGGTGTGCAGTAACTCAGTAAGTGTAATGCGTTAGTGTACTGTAAGTAGTGTGTAGGTGTACAGTAACTCAGTAAGTGTAATGCGTTAGTGTACTGTAAGTAGCGTGTTGGTGTGCAGTAACTCAGTAAGTGTAATGTGTTAGTGTACTGTAAGTAGTGTGTTGGTGTACAGTAACTCAGTAAGTGTAGTGCGTTAGTGTAGTGTAAGTAGTGTGTCGGTGTACAGTAACTCAGTAAGTGTAATGTGTTAGTGTGCTGTAAGTAGTGTGTCGGTGTACAGTAACTCAGTAAGTGTAATGCGTTAGTGTGCTGTAAGTAGTGTGTTGGTGTACAGTAACTCAGTAAGTGTAATGCGTTAGTGTGCTGTAAGTAGTGTGTTGGTGTACAGTAACTCAGTAGGTGTAATGTGTTAGTGTACTGTAAGTAGCGTGTTGGTGTACAGTAACTCAGTAAGTGTAATGTGTTTTAGTGTACTGTAAGTAGCGTGTCGTGTGTACAGTAACTCAGTAGGTGTAAATGTGTCTGTGTACTGTAAGTAGCGTGTTGGTGTACAGTAACTCAGTAGGTGTAATGTGTCAGTGTACTGTAAGTAGTGTGTTGGTGTACAGTAACTCAGTAAGTGTAATGTGTTAGTGTACTGTAAGTAGCGTGTTGGTGTACAGTAACTCAGTAGGTGTAATGTGTCAGTGTACTGTAAGTAGCGTGTTGGTGTACAGTAACTCAGTAGGTGTAATGTGTCAGTGTACTGTAAGTAGTGTGTTGGTGTACAGTAACTCAGTAAGTGTAATGTGTTAGTGTACTGTAAGTAGTGTGTGGGGGTACAGTAACTCAGTAAGTGTAATGCGTTAGTGTACTGTAAGTAGCGTGTTGGTGTACAGTAACTCAGTAAGTGTAATGCATTAGTGTGCTGTAAGTAGTGTGTTGGTGTACAGTAACTCAGTAAGTGTAATGCGTTAGTGTGCTGTAAGTAGTGTGTTGGTGTACGGTAACTCAGTAAGTGTAATGCGTTAGTGTGCTGTGAGTAGTGTGTTGGTGTACGGTAACTCAGTAAGTGTAATGCGTTAGTGTGCTGTGAGTAGTGTGTCGGTGTACGGTAACTCAGTAAGTGTAATGCGTTAGTGTGCTGTAAGTAGTGTGTCGGTGTACAGTAACTCAGTAAGTGTAATGCGTTAGTGTGCTGTAAGTAGCGTGTTGGTGTACAGTAACTCAGTAAGTGTAATGTGTTAGTGTGCTGTAAGTAGTGTGATGGTGTACAGTAACTCAGTAAGTGTAATGCGTTAGTGTGCTGTAAGTAGTGTGATGGTGTACAGTAACTCAGTAAGTGTAATGCGTTAGTGTGCTGTAAGTAGTGTGTCGGTGTACGGTAACTCAGTAGGTGTAATGCGTTAGTGTGCTGTAAGTAGTGTGTTGGTGTACAGTAACTCAGTAAGTGTAATGCGTTAGTGTGCTGTAAGTAGTGTGTTGGTGTACAGTAACTCAGTAAGTGTAATGCGTTAGTGTACTGTAAGTAGTGTGTTGGTGTAGAGTAACTCAGTAGGTGTAATGCGTTAGTGTGCTGTAAGTAGTGTGTTGGTGTACAGTAACTCAGTAAGTGTAATGTGTTAGTGTGCTGTAAGTAGTGTGTTGGTGTACAGTAACTCAGTAAGTGTAATGCGTTAGTGTGCTGTAAGTAGTGTGTTGGTGTACAGTAACTCAGTAAGTGTAATGTGTTAGTGTACTGTAAGTAGCGTGTTGGTGTACAGTAACTCAGTAAGTGTAATGTGTTAGTGTACTGTAAGTAGTGTGTCTGTGTACAGTAACTCAGTAAGTGTAATGCGTTAGTGTACTGTAAGTAGCGTGTCGGTGTACGGTAACTCAGTAAGTGTAATGTGTTAGTGTGCTGTAAGTAGCGTGTTGGTGTGCAGTAACTCAGTAAGTGTAATGTGTTAGTGTGCTGTAAGTAGCGTGTTGGTGTGCAGTAACTCAGTAAGTGTAATGCGTTAGTGTACTGTAAGTAGTGTGTAGGTGTACAGTAACTCAGTAAGTGTAATGCGTTAGTGTACTGTAAGTAGCGTGTTGGTGTGCAGTAACTCAGTAAGTGTAATGTGTTAGTGTACTGTAAGTAGTGTGTTGGTGTACAGTAACTCAGTAAGTGTAGTGCGTTAGTGTAGTGTAAGTAGTGTGTCGGTGTACAGTAACTCAGTAAGTGTAATGTGTTAGTGTGCTGTAAGTAGTGTGTCGGTGTACAGTAACTCAGTAAGTGTAATGCGTTAGTGTGCTGTAAGTAGTGTGTTGGTGTACAGTAACTCAGTAAGTGTAATGCGTTAGTGTGCTGTAAGTAGTGTGTTGGTGTACAGTAACTCAGTAGGTGTAATGTGTTAGTGTACTGTAAGTAGCGTGTTGGTGTACAGTAACTCAGTAAGTGTAATGTGTTAGTGTACTGTAAGTAGCGTGTCGGTGTACAGTAACTCAGTAGGTGTAATGTGTCAGTGTACTGTAAGTAGCGTGTTGGTGTACAGTAACTCAGTAGGTGTAATGTGTCAGTGTACTGTAAGTAGTGTGTTGGTGTACAGTAACTCAGTAAGTGTAATGTGTTAGTGTACTGTAAGTAGCGTGTTGGTGTACAGTAACTCAGTAGGTGTAATGTGTCAGTGTACTGTAAGTAGCGTGTTGGTGTACAGTAACTCAGTAGGTGTAATGTGTCAGTGTACTGTAAGTAGTGTGTTGGTGTACAGTAACTCAGTAAGTGTAATGTGTTAGTGTACTGTAAGTAGTGTGTGGGGGTACAGTAACTCAGTAAGTGTAATGCGTTAGTGTACTGTAAGTAGCGTGTTGGTGTACAGTAACTCAGTAAGTGTAATGCATTAGTGTGCTGTAAGTAGTGTGTTGGTGTACAGTAACTCAGTAAGTGTAATGCGTTAGTGTGCTGTAAGTAGTGTGTTGGTGTACGGTAACTCAGTAAGTGTAATGCGTTAGTGTGCTGTGAGTAGTGTGTCGGTGTACGGTAACTCAGTAAGTGTAATGCGTTAGTGTGCTGTAAGTAGTGTGTCGGTGTACAGTAACTCAGTAAGTGTAATGCGTTAGTGTGCTGTAAGTAGCGTGTTGGTGTACAGTAACTCAGTAAGTGTAATGTGTTAGTGTGCTGTAAGTAGTGTGATGGTGTACAGTAACTCAGTAAGTGTAATGCGTTAGTGTGCTGTAAGTAGTGTGATGGTGTACAGTAACTCAGTAAGTGTAATGCGTTAGTGTGCTGTAAGTAGTGTGTCGGTGTACGGTAACTCAGTAAGTGTAATGCGTTAGTGTGCTGTAAGTAGTGTGTCGGTGTACAGTAACTCAGTAAGTGTAATGCGTTAGTGTGCTGTAAGTAGTGTGTTGGTGTACAGTAACTCAGTAAGTGTGATTCGTTAGTGTGCTGTAAGTAGTGTGTTTGTTGTACAGTACCTCAGTAAGTGTAATGCGTTATTGTACTGTAAGTAGTGTGTTGGTGTACAGTAACTCAGTAAGTGTAATGCGTTAGTGTGCTGTAAGTAGTGTGTTGGTGTACAGTAACTCAGTAAGTGTAATGTGTTAGTGTGCTGTAAGTAGTGTGTTGGTGTACAGTAACTCAGTAAGTGTAATGCGTTAGTGTGCTGTAAGTAGTGTGTTGGTGTACAGTAACTCAGTAAGTGTAATGTGTTAGTGTGCTGTAAGTAGTGTGTTGGTGTACAGTAACTCAGTAAGTGTAATGTGTTAGTGTACTGTAGGTAGTTTGTTGGTGTACAGTAACTCAGTAAGTACAGGTAGTGCTTGACCTGGTGGACAGAGCTCGGTTCTAGCTAATGGAACCGGTTCTCCTTCAGTGTTCTGTGCTGATGATGATGTGAATAGACGTCAGTCTCAGACTAATGAATGAGCTTCTATTAAATACTGGTGGACTGAGAGACACTAGAGTCTCCTCACCTACACTGAGCTGATGAAGTCTGTTCCAGAAATTATAATAGGACATTAGAGCCGTAATAAATCATGCTCCTGTTACTCTCCATACTTTAGTACATCTAAAGGTACATACTTCAGTACCGTTACTCCAGTGGAGGTCTAAGGGGAGGAGCTTCTACTGACACTGGAGGAGTATTCTACCTTGGGGATCTCTACTCTAACTCAAGCACATGGTCTGTGTTCTTTATCGACTATTGCAGACTAGCATGCAGGGAAATTAATTCATCTCACACCGAAAGGTTTGATCAGTCTTGGTCAGTCTCACTTCAAATAAGCCTTGAAAGTCTGAACCTCCTGTGGTTAGATTCAAGATTCAAGATTCAAAGCTTTATTGTCATATGCACAGTAAGGAAACTAGTTTCCCTGTACAATGAAATTCTTACTTTGCTGCCCACACTGGATGTCATAGAATAAAAAGTATAAATATAAATAGACAGATAACAAGGATAAAAAATTAAGCATGCAGAGAATATATAAATAAAATATAAAATGTAAACAATTTAGAATTATACAAGACCTGTTGTATTACTTTACCCTGTAAGCCCACATGATTGTCTCTTCCTTTGCTGGTGCTTTGCCAAACTCAGACTGCCAGGCAGAATCCGAATCCACTGTAGTACATATAGCATATATTATTACTGTGCATATACACAGTGCAGACACATTATGAGCACCAGCTGCTATCCATTGTGTAACCACTGTGTGCAGCACAGACAGCAGCTAGGCCGGCTGGGAAGGTCTCAGTAAGGTCCTGGAGGGTACATGTGGGAGGATCCGCAATGATCAAGGTGGTACCACAGTTGCTCAGTTGGGTTCAAATCTGAGGAAATAGGGGACCAGGGAAGTATCTGGAAGTCTTGGTCGTTGTGCGCTTTCAACTAATGTCAGGCATGTCTTGTCATGTGACATGTCACATTGTCTTACTCTGTATATCTTAATATAGTATGTTAAATACATACTTTAAAAAAAACTGACCATAATACTTTGTCAGTTGACGTAGAATGGCTGAGGTTTGTAATGTGTATTCAATAAACACGGTCAGGTAAGCTGCTGCCTCTCCCTAGTGGTGCTTTACAAAGACCACCACAAGGTGGCAGTAGCGTATCACTCTTTCTTTCCCTACTGTCTGTAGGGCCTAATGTTTACCATGGACTCCTCTCCACACTTAAGCTCCGATGTGGTGTCTTAGTTCAAGAGATATCCCAACTAATCTCTGATCAAATACAATCGTGGAAACATCCTTAATGCCAATATTATATTATATTATTAAAAGTTAAGCAGGGTGTAAAACTGCTGACTCGTGGTGTAGTTGGAGCTGGCTAGTGTAACAGTAAGGGGTATATAATAGTTGTACCACAGTATCTCAATATTAGTAAGGTGTCTCAGTGTCACTGTTCATAAAGAGTGTTTTCACACATATCCAAAGGCCCCACTGTGTTCACATGACCGTAGCGAATATGAATTGCACCGTCGTGGAAAGAAACTGGTCTAAATTGCTACCCAAATGGACAAACCTTGTTCCTTCACAGCTGTAATTCCCGCTAGTAAGTAAGACGAGATGTTGTCAGGCCTGCAGATGTGGTTTAAAGAACCGTTGACAGGCTTACGTAAATAGCGTTACGTCCTAATCAAATCATCAAGAGATGTTTGCAGCCAATTAGCATGTGAAATGAGGAAGTGCTCCTGACTGTGACTTAATAAATAAATAAATAAATAAATAAATAAATAAATAAATTCGCCCCTCCTTCTATTACCTGTTCCATTACCGCCCCGCCGATTAGCTCCGAAGCAGCACGCTCCCGTTCTAAAGCCTGCAGTTAAAATGGCCCAAATGAAGAAGCTCTCCCATTAATTGAACAAGCTGTCATTTAGACCCAGTGTTGGTAATGGAGATGGCTGTTAGCGTGCTTCCGGTAATCTTCGTGTTTGGCTGGATGCAGAGAGGGCCATGTTGAGATGAGTGCGGTTTGTATGCTTGATTAGCAGTGTTGGGGGGCTTCAGATGAAATCGCTGGTTAATCAATACTTCGTTATGTTTAATCAGATGTTCTGCTTATTGACTTTAATAAAGGCCTGATTGCTCTGGGATTCCAGGAGACATCCGGATTCACAAGCTATTGACCGCTATTTAAAAAAAAACCAAGAATCTGAAGTGTTGATACGAGTCGGTCTTAATGGTGTATGTTGTTTAAATTAGCAAGAACACAGTTATTCCCAAACGAGTTTAAAACACGTGCCTAGGTACCTAATAGTGCTGCACACTGCTCTGCCTGTGCGTTGTACACTCTTCATCTAAACTATAGTTCCAGCCAGAAGGAGGTGTGGGAGTGCGGTGCTGTTGGGAAGGAAGATAAAGGAAACAGGATATGAATACAGAAGTCTGTCTCTCAGTATGGCTAACACAACATGCCAGACGTCTCGGTATGGAGCTGTAGAGGTTCCTAATGGTGTCCTGTGATAATCCATCCCATGCAGCTTGAATATTATCAAACAGCTCCTGCCGAAGGTGCGGTAGGGTGGGGGCTGAGTGACACCGGGTCTTCTGGACGTGTGACAACAAACGTTTCATCTTGGTGTTGACCATCGTGCTTCCACACACTGATTAGTTGGGCAATGTGATTGGATTTGGCATGTACAGGACTAGTTTCAGTACAGTGTTCAGACACTCTTGCGTTAAAGAATTGGGCAGTTGGTTCCAGATTTGGTGGATGCCTTCCCTGGCACAATTCCAGGGAGAATTCCATGTAGACTGGGATTTTAGCCACTGCTGGTAGACCCGTATGACCGTACGCTGCTTCCATACACCTGCAGATTCAGCTACTTCCTTCACACTATGGTCTTTGGCCACGCCCACATGCTCAGTCACTCCTTTTAGCCAATCATTACCATCTGCTCAAAAGATGACGTTGTGTGTGTGTGAGACTCTGGGTGTTAAGGAGTCTGATGGCTTGGGGAAAGAAGCTGTTGCCTAGTCTGGATGTGTGGGCCCGGATGCTCCTTTACCTTTTTCCAGATGGTAGGAGGGTGAAGAGTGTGTGTGAGGGGTGTGTGTAGTCATCCACGATGCTGGTTGCTTTGCGGATGCAGCGTGTGGTGTAAATGTCCATGAAGGTGGGAAGAGAGACACCGATGATCTTCCCTGCACTGTACCACCTTTTCCCAATCTATGGATCCAGTCACTCACACCCCGCAGGGATTTATAGCCCCATCATCCTCATGCAGCGCCATCTGCAGGAGCCTGAAGTTACTACCACCTTAAACACACAAGGTGACTCGTTTTTAATATGACTCTGTTTCCATAAGGTTACGCTATGCTCCCTGACTCTTTTTGTTGGGGCCTACTCCAGTGTGGAAAAACTATTTCCAACGACCCCCCAACGAATTAGTTAATGAAGACAGTCCAGCTGTTCAAATGTTGGGCTCAAACATGTCCCATCATTCTGTTTGACAGGAGCAGAAGCTCTTCTCCTGCGGCTTTCTGCTGTTCGCAATCTGTTCCGCAACTAAATGAGACGCCCTCTGTGAGTTCTCTGAGATTTTGGACAGACTCTTTTTGCTTTGTCTGATGATGGTATGACCTCATTATCGTATTTGTAACCAGGCGCTGCCGTATTCTGGCTAGATATATCGCCTTGTTTGCAAGCACGATGAGGCAGATGAGCTGTTTGGTTGACTATTAGTCTTCCTGAAGCCAAACTCGAAATTCTGTCGATTTGGCTGTACTACAGCCAGATGTGGTTAAAAAGTGATGAGCATGGTGATGCTATGGGTATCTACACATTGTCCTAATATTATTTTTCCATGTCTGCTGGTGGCCAACATTGACTACACTTGTATCTGTGTACACATGAATTGTACTTTGCTAGGGTCAGAACAAAACCTTGTATCTCCAGAACAGTAACTTTTTGATCCTTGAATGGAAGTTAACAGGACTGATGGTTCATCTGGACATTTGAGCATGTTCTAAAGGGCAGCTGGAATTTTTAACCCATAGGAGCCCACAGTGGCGTATGTGTCACAAGACTTTTAAAAGTCTGTAAGGTTCTTTATACAGCTTCATCCTTCATCTAAACACATGGAGTCCCTGAGGGACCTATACCAAAATCCTGGGTGCAGTTACATGACAGTTGGTGAACATATGACCTCATTTAGAAAATGGTGATGTGCTTGGTCAGTGCAGTTAGAGACAAAACCTACATATACCCATATTCTATATTACACATACCCATATTCTATATTACACATACTCATATTCTATATTACATATAACCATATTCTATATTACACATACACGTTCTATACTACATATAACCATATTCTATACTACATATACCCATATTCTATATTACACATACCCATATTCTATATTACACATACTCATATTCTATATTACATATAACCATATTCTATACTACATATAACCATATTCTATATTACACATACACGTTCTATACTACATATAACCATATTCTATACTACATATAACCATATTCTATATTACACATACCCATATTCTATATTACATATACCCATATCCATATTACATATACCCATATTCTATATTACACACACCCATATTCTACACTACATATACCCATATTCTATACTACATATACCCATATTCTATATTACACATACACATATTCTATACTACATATACCCCTATTCTATATTACACACACCCATATTCTATATTACATATACCCATATTCTATATAACATATACCCATGTCTATATTACATATACCCATATTCTATATAACATATACCCATATTTTATATTACACATACCCATATTCTATATAACATAGACCCATATTCTATATTACACACACCCATATTCTATACTACATATACCCATATTCTATACTACATATACCCATATTGTATATTACATATACCTACATTCTATATTACATATACCCACATTCTATATTACATATACCCATATTGTATATAACATATACCCATATTCTATATTACACATACCCATATTCTATATTACACATAGCCATATTCTATACTACATATACCCATATTCTATACTACATATACCCATATTCTATATTACATATACCCATTCTGACGCCGTTTCTAAAACACCATGATGGAATACCAGTTATGAAATTGTTGTTGTTGTGACATATGCTACCAGTATTATGACTCTATAATACTTACAGAAGATCCCATGTGACCTCTTTGTCACAATAAGACTGATCTTTTATGATCTTATAACTGACCCTTCATTATTGTCCCTTAAGGGGAAACGGCTCTGGGCTCTTATAGGTTAAATACTGTGAAAATAAACAAAATCAAAAAAACAAAAATGGAGATAAGGTTTTGTTATGAGAGCAGTGATGGATAATGTACGATACAAAAAGGACAACAAAGGTTAGTTTTGATTCATTTTAATTCATTTTGATTGATTTTGATCTAGTGTATTGCACACCAGTGGTCTGGCTAGAAGTATGGGAGAAACACTATATATAGTTTATTAGCTCAATTTATCCCTCTTAATGGCACATGCAGCTGGTAAGTGGTTTTTAAGCACAGATAATATCTACAATATGCTCAGAAAAGCACATTGTGACATACTGGGATGCAGTTTGTCATCATGATGATAAATACTGTCACATTGCCCAGCTCTATTAGCATGCATATTTCATACTTCAGTAATATGACCACACTGACACTGTTCAGTCGGCAGCTCTTTGCCAACGCCAGTCCTCCGAAGTAGACGGTCGACTTCTTATTCCAGTTGCCCCTCCGTTGCTAGGGTGGAACTGCTGTAGCATGTAAGGTAAGAAAGAGAATTGGGGTAGGAAACAGGCCGGGTAGTACGTGGAAGTGTTGGGTTAGCAAACATGGCAGCCTGACGCCATATGTAGACACTACTTCTGTATGTGTAGCTCAATAAATATTGATCATATCAGTCTAAATGTATCATCAGTTATTGATCCCGGTAACCTTTATCTTCCTTCCCAACAGCACCACACTCCCACACCTCCTTCTGGGTGCAGCTGTTCTTAATGTGTGTATTATATTTAGTAAGACTGGAATATAATTCCAATATATACATTAAGTATACAACATTAAAATATTTGACATGTGAATGTACACTGGTGTGCAGTGTGGGTGTGGACAGTGTGAAGGTTGAAGTGAAAGTGAAGGTGCAGTTCTGTTGTAGAGCTGATATGATTATCATTCATGGTTAGGAATCTGGGAACTCTACACACCATTCCCACTATCACATGTCGTCAGTCTGTATCAGGTTAAAGGAGGTCCGTGGAGATTCAGGGTAATGGTACTGGTGCTCTGGCTGGAGCTGGAGCTTCACGCTGGTTGCTGCTGGTTTAGGCTGAACTGTATGTATGTTTGTCCAGTGCTGTGTGAGGTGCCCAGTCATTCAGGTGCAAGGTCCAGTCCCTAGTCCAGCAAGGTCCAGCACTAATGAGCAGAGATGCTTTGGCACAGCTGCACCTCAGGAAAGGGTCACCCTGTCTCTCATCCTCTCACAGCTGTCATACCTGGCCCTTGCTTTCTCTCACTCTCTCTCTCCCAGTCTCGCTCTTTCTCCATCTGCTTATCATACACTCTTTCTCTTGTTCTTTTTATCTCTCATTCTCTCTCTGCCTGTCTACCTCTCTTTCTTTCTCTATCTCTCTATCTCTCGCTCTACCTCTCTACTACTTTCTTTTCATTACCTCTATATCTCTCTATCTCTCTACCCCTCTGTCTCATGCTGTTTTTCTCTGTACTATCTTTATCTCTTTCTACCTACCCTTTTCTCCCTCTCTCTGTCTAACCCTCTACCTCTCCACCTCTCTCTCGCTTTACCTGTATACCTCTCTCTGCCTTTCCATATCCCATATTTCTCTCACCCTCCCTGCCCATATTTCTTTATACCTGCCTTTCATTTTCTACCTCTCTAACTGTCTCTCTTATTTTTACTATCTCACTCACTATACCTCTCCTATCGCCCTCACTCTCTCTCTCTCTATTTCTCTCTCACTCACTATACCTCTCCTATCGCCCTCACTCTCTCTCTCT
>JAMWET010002310.1:225000-227500 GCA_024036415.1 Prochilodus magdalenae | reverse complement strand
GATAAAGCGGCCGTCGAGTATGTACACAGCCAGACTGACAGCCAGCTCTGTCCATTAACACAAAGTGGCCTTTCCCTCGGTAGGTCATTATTTTGAAATTGAAAAACCCATTTTTCCCCTGCGGCTTTCCTCCCGACCCAGTGACGAGAAGCCATAGCTCCAGCATGCTTTATTTTCCCCTATGCTTCCTTCTCCATTCTTCATGGAAATGCGTTTACATCTGTTGCTGTTTGTTCAGCTCACATGGCAAAGACGCCTCTGAAATTACCTGTCACTCACCTCCCACACAATAGCAAAGAAAATTTGAAAAGGTGTTTCTTCCCAGTCATTTGATTCCTGCTCTTCCCGTGTGTAATAGTGTTTCTCCAGCCAGCTCCAGATGCGTATCGGAGTGAAGAGTAACCTCGCTGAAATCCCTGCTAGCAGAAAAATAAGCTCATCTAGTCCAGAGGGGTTTCTCAGTCTGAGGGCCAGCAGATACAGAGCACTATACATTACCATCAGATCACTCTGTCTCTCTCTCTCTGTCTCTCTGTCTCTCTCTCTCTGTCTCTCTCTCTGTCTCCCCCCCCCCCCTCTCTCTCTCTCTCTCTCTCTCTCTCTCTCTCTCTCTCTCTCTCTCTCTCTCTCTCTCTCTCTGTCTCACCCTCTCTGTCTCACCCTCTCTCTCTCTCTCTTTCTTGCTTGTCTGTCTCTCTCCCCATCTAGCTGTTTGTCTATGTTTTTTTGTATGTTATATTTCTTGTACATATTCTGTTATATTTCTTTCTTTGTTTTTCTCTCTCTCTCCACCTGTCTATCCATTTGTCTTTTTTTCCATTTTAAAATGGAAAAAATAACTATATATATATATATATATATATATAGTTATTGTTAGTCTTATTATATATAATAATGTGTATATATATTGTCTGTTTCTTTTATTCTTTAATTATATATTTTTCTTTTTTCTTTATATTTTTTTTGCTGTGTACCCATTGCCTGCTTTCTGTCTTTCTTTAAGTCATTTCCTTAAGTGAGACAGAAAAGTCACCTTTTCTGTCTCACATTATCTTCCCAGTATCTCTCTCTCTCTCTCTCTGTCTCTCTTTGTCTCTCTCTCTCTGTCTCTCTTTGTCTCTCTCTCTCTGTCTCTCTTTGTCTCTCTCTCTTTGTCTCTGTCTCTCTCTGTCTCTCTCTGTCTCTCTGTGTCTCTCTCTCTCTCTCTCTCTCTCTCTCTCTCTCTCTCTCTCTCTCTCTCTGTATTACTGAGAGTCTGTTGTGTTTTGATGGCTCTGCTCTAAATCCGACTCTCTCTGTAGTTGATGTGCGGAATTGAGGGCTGTCTCCTGAATTTAATTCCATGCGTCACTCATGGAGGAAGCAGTCAAGTGCTCTCTCTGTCTGTCGGTCTCTCTCTGTCTCTTTCTGTGTCTCTCTCTCTCTCTCTCTCTCTCTCTCTCTCTCTCTCTCTCTCTCTCTCTCTCTCTCTCTCTCTCTCTGTCTCTTTTACTTTCTCTCTCTCTGTGTCTCTTTGTCTCTCTCTCTCTCTCTCTCTCTCTCTCTCTCTCTCTCTCTCTCTCTCTCTCTCTTTCTGTCTCTCAGTAGCATAAGTGACAGCCAAAACCAATTGTACACCTCTGAACGATCCGGCTGAAGCCAGCGGAGGGCGAGAGGAGGTTTGTTTGAGCTGGCAGAGTTTGCCGTCCTTCTGCTGCTGTAATTAAGGCCCTGTAATTCGGCTAGTTTAGATAAATCCCGAGGTTTAGGGCTTGTGAATTCAGCACTTCTGATTTGTTGTGGGGCTTATTTAAGTTGTCTTGTCTGACTGAAAAGGTTTGTTTGAGGCCACAAATCAAAGAACACGTTTATGACGATTTGTTGTGTCTGCAACAAAGAAAGTAATGGCTTTGTATTTTGTTTGTCTACAGGTCCATTAGAAGAGAGACGAAAACTGAACCCCTGTCCTACGTGGACCAATTACCAGTAGCAGAAATCATTCATCAGGTACGTATTCAATTTAACTTCGCTCAGATGCTTAAATAAAGCCATTGATTTCCGCCGTGCACTCACAAACGCCTCTCAGAAATCCTGCCCGGGTGGTGATTTGTGTTGAGTCGAGGCTGCTGAAAGAGGCAGTTGATTATAAGGTGGCTGATTAAACGCTTTCTTGGGTGTGAAGTCCTGACCTGTCCCTTCATCTGACTGAGGCTTCAGCTCTGCAGCAGTTAAACTGGAATTGGGTTTTTTGGTGTTCATTACCAGACTTCCCCGGATTTCATCTACACTGAGTTTACAGAAACATCGCCATAGTGTATTTATTCTAACGCCTGACGATCAGGGCAGTTTAGATAACTTTGCTACTGAAACCCACGTAATATCTGTTTTGCCGTAATAAATTTCAAGGGCTTAGGACCAAAGAGTCATAACTGTCATTTCACCAGGAGGACCGAAACAACGACCACTGAACAAATGACCATAGTTTGGTCTGACTGTGCTGATTTTATTTTTCAATAATAAA